>JANZLQ010000017.1:28530120-28562282 GCA_026212715.1 Elanus axillaris | reverse complement strand
CCCTCTGCATCCATCACGGTGCTTTCCCCCCCCGCCGGGCATCCCGCCCCACGCTGCACCCACCCCCGGGACACCCTGTCCCACGGCCGGTAGCACAAGCCTGGCAGGGGGTAAAGCCACGGGTGGTTGCGGCTCTGCCCTCCGCATTTGGGGTCTGCCGCCCCTGAGCCCCCAGGATCCATCCTCCGTGGGTCGGACAGCCCCCAGCCCCATTTGGGGACCCCAAACCCTAGCAGAGAGGTTTCCTTCCAGAGCTTGGGATGCCCCGTGCTCACTATTTGCCATGGCTCACCCTGGGAATAAGCACCCCGGAGCGTTATGCCAAGCCACTTTCCTGCATGGAGCGTGTGCTCCCCAGTTCCCGCTGCCAGCCCCATGGAGCACCGGCCCTGGCATCTGCGGCCACCTGAGCGGCAGCTGTGAACACCGCGGCCTTTCCCTGAACCAGCCGCTGCCAGCCCGGCCAAGTGGGAGCTCCACCAGGTTCCCAAAATGCGTAGGTGTGCTGCTGTCGGCAGCGAGGGTTGCAGGGGAACGGTGCAAGAAATGCAGACAGATCCAGGTCAGCTCATCTGCTTCTAGAAAGTCCTGGAGAGCGAGACTGAGGGGGCTCAGGCTGCCCTGGGGAGAGGTGGATGCCAAGGAAAGGGCTGAGAGCACTTGGAGGGGGTAAGGAATAAGGAAAACACCTTCTCAAGGTGCCTTTCCTTTCCATTACTGCTGCAGTGCCCTTAGCAGCAATGAAGCAATGTAGCAACACCCCGCTGCCGAAGGGGAAACTGAGGCAGGGAGCCACCCCATCCAGGTTCCGGCATCATCGGTGGTCCTGGCCACACATGCCACAGGCACTGCACCGGTGCTCCCAACGCACCAGTGCCCGGCCACAGGTCATGGATGTGGTGAGCTCTGATTGTCTCCCACTCTTCATCCGACCATGCAGTTGCTGTTGTCATCTCCCAAAACCCGCGTCTCCCACTCGGCACCACAAAGAGGAATGTGGGGTCCCAGCTTTCCCAACACCCCAGGCAGGGAAGAGAAAGCGGGAGCCACAAGCCAGTGTGCAGAGGTGATGGCGTTCCCACCTTGGTCACTGCCGCAGTCCCCAGCCTTTGGGCTCCACTCGAGGATGAGCCGGAGGAGGGTGGCACAAAAGGCTGCCACATCCCCAGGGTGCAGGAGGACCCGGCATGCCGGGCAGGGCCGGGACATGAGGACGTGTCAGGGCATGGGGCCACAGAAGGTCATAAAGAAGGGTATAGCGTGGTAATCTGTGGTATGGTATGGTGTGGCACAGCATGGCATGGCATGACACAGCACGGTACGGCACAGCAAGGCACAGTACGGCACAACCTGGTTCAACACAGCATAGTACGGTACGGCACTTCATGGCACAGCACATCATGGCACAGCCCAGTCTAGCACAGGAAAGTTTGGCATGGTTTGGCACATGCAACACACCGCAGCACGGCACAGCACGGCACTGCACGGCACAAGACAGCGTGGTCCTGTGCAGCCTGGCGCTGCAGAGTACTAGACAGCAATGCTCAGCACAGCAGAGCATCACAAGGGCACAACCTTTTCTCCTTTACATTTACCTTTTTCCCACCGTTTGGACCCGTTCTGCCTCTTTTCCCAGCTGGACAGGCAGAAACAGAGGACTTTGTGCAGGAGTCCCTCATGCTCTGGGGACCCTCCCACATCCCACGGCCACCCTGCAGCCACGGCGTGTCCCACACATGGCAAGACCAACCCATCTGCAAAGCTTGAGCCCTCCCTGTGCTAGATCCTGCCACGAGCACGAGCGACCCAGCAAAGCAAAAATGCTGCTCTGGGCCATGGCTGGGGACAAGGACAAGGCTGGAAGTGACAGGGCACCTTGGCCAGGGAGGGCCAGGGGACCAGGGAGGTGCTGACACTGGACTGCTGCACATCTCCCCCTCCCCAAGCTTTTTGCTGCGTCTCTTCCCGCACAGCAAAGCCCCCACGTTGGAACATCTAATTAGGCAATAGCTGGTGCCTCACAATCCTCCTCGCAGGGAAATTATGTTTTAATTAAAACATTTTGGGAGTTAATCTGTGTTGCCGATTCCCCAGGTAGCAGAGCAGCCGCACAAAGACCCGTGTTCCCAGAAGACTGGAGGGCTTTCACAGGGGACATGGCAGCAGTCACAGGCCTAGGGACAGGGCTCCTGAGCGTCCCTGGTCAGGTCGAGCCCCAGAAGCAGTCATGAAGTTCTTTTTGTTGTGAATTAAAAGCCTCAGAGTAAAACCCGGTGATCAAGGAAGAGCCTGATTTGCCAGATGTGGCAAATCCCCCCAGCCCAGGAACCCTTGTCCCTTTGCTCACAGGGATTTGCAAGGCCATCGGCTTGCCGCAAAGGGATGTGGTGGTCATTGGGACAGCGCTGTGGGGTGCCCAAGGAAATGAGTCACTTCGGGGACAGCCCCCGTTCAGCCACCAGCACCAACCCCCACCACCATAAACAAGCCCTGAGCCACCCCCAGCTCACACCCAAAACACGTAGGGCTGGTTTGAACCCCCAAAGTTGTTGCCACTGGAAAAGCCGGGCAGAATCTCTGCCCTCAAAGAACAAGGATGGACATGAGCATCCCCGCTCAGGGCTGGGACAGATCCACAGAGGTTGGGGTGGGGGTCTGGGCCACCTCTGGCACATGGCTCCTCCTGATTCACGGTGCAAGACAAGGGCGAAGAAGAGTTAAACCCTGCCCACCACCAGCGCTGCCCCTCAGCCCCTACCTGCCATCGCCACAATGGGGACACCAACACACTCCAGCCTTGCCCAGAGGGATCCAAGCGTGTCTCTCCAGAACAGCACAGTCCCCCCCACTTCTCCAGCAGGCAAAGTGGGGATGCCGAATTGCTTGAGGCCTGGGATGCTCTCGGGACATACGGCTGCATCCCTGCCTAGGGTTCAGAAACGCTGTGCAGAGCTCAGCACGGTGGGCAGGGTGGGCATGTGGCACACCAAGACGGACGGACTGCTGTGCCCCGAGCCTCAGGATCCCTCTCCGGGACGGCTCCAAGGGAGTTGGCTGGCAGGCGCTGGGGGTGACCTGGAGGCAGCCGGAGCCGAGACAGTCATGCCGGGAAGATGGTGAGGAGCTGCTCACCCTGGACACCTCCTTTGTCAGACAGGTCCATCCCTGGTCCCTCTGCTCCCTCCTTCCTTGCATCCCCCCACTCTCCTGCAGCTGTTTCCATGGCCACGGAGCTGCTGCAGCAACCGCAGCAGGGGTCTCCGGCACCGAGCCGTGCATCCCTTCCCCAGCCATGCAGCCGGGACACAGCCAGACCCCAGGCCCATGGACCAGCCCCCCATGGCTGCTCCTACACCCGGCCTCGGGGTGTTTGCACTGGCTTGCACATGGCCGCATCCATTCTGGCACCAACACTCGCCACATCGATTGCACGACACCCAGGGACGGGCTCTTCCCGTGCCCTGACGGTTCTCACGTGCAATGCACCACATCTCACACCTCTCTGCGTTATTTCTTGCACGAGGATCCATTTCTTGCACGTGTGTGGCACAGGAGGGACAAGGCCTGGAAGATGGGATGCTGTCACAGCGCGAGGCAATGCTACCCGCACATGAATCGCTTGCAGCAGCAGACGGAGGACAATCTCTGCCAAAAAAACAGGCACTGCCCTCCCTCCAGCTGCGAGGGGTGCACTTGTGGCTGTCTCTGCTGGGAGCACTGGTGCTTCCAGGTGTATCAGCCTGAGATGCCCCAGCTCCAGAAGATGCTGCAGGCAAAACAGGTCGCTTGAGCCACATCTTCCCTATCCTCTGGGCTGACCTGGGACAAGTTCAGGCCAATGGCACCCTGCCTCATCTCCCCAGCCCTTGCAGTGCTGCTGAGAAGCTCCCTGCAGACCTTCAGGGAGGCCCTGCACTTGTGCTGGGGGCTGCAAGGGCTACAGGACCGTCCCCAACACCTCCCGGGGTCCAGACATCCACAGATGAGAACCGCGGTTATTCTGCCCCAACAGAAAGTCCAGGGACAGTGCTGTGCCCTGCACCACCTCACCACCCACACCACCAACACAGCACACCAACACCCTGGCTCAGGGATGGGGAAACTGAGTTACATGCTGCCTTTTATGCCCCAAAACCACTGGCTCTTTCCCCAAGCCCAGCGAAGCTGTGCAGGCCACAGGGACACTCAGAGGACATGTGCAAGGTTGTCACCACCACAGCTTTACATGCACACCTCATGCACAGCTGCTCCAGACCATCAAACACAGCAGGGTGACAGTGGCAGGGCCAGTTCAGCCATGGAGGCAAAAAATCCAGTCTCTGCCAGCCAGAAACTTTGGCTACACCCACACGAGCAACCCAGGCTCAGCATAGACACAGATGGGAACATCTACATCATGGTGACCATATGTCGTTACCAAATGCTCTAGGGGTGACCCAAGGGAGTGTCAGCAGGGAATAAAAGGCTGGTGATCAGGAGACACCGAAGCTTGTGTCCCTGAGCCAGGACTGGGGTTTGTGTGTGAAGGAAATCCCCTTAGAGCCTCTGATACGTGCTTTAATTTCACCGGGGAGCCTGTCATTTCCTAATGCACCTGATAAACACGCTGAGACAACACTTGTGTGAGGCAGGAACGGCTGTGTACCTTCACGATCTTCATATTCTTTTGCAGATATTGACACGATGTGGAACCATACTTTATCTATGTTAGTTTATCTGTGTATCTGTGACTTTACTACCCTACCTGGATGTGATTTTAACTATACTGCCCCAATTATTGATTGTCAAGTACTGTCAACTAACTATACCACCTAACCCTAAACTCTAATGGAAGAGGTTTTGCAGCACGCAGCCTTACATCAACTATTGAAGCAGAGGAGGGAGCAGGCACAGCAAATGTTAATATCTGTCCACCACAGGTCACACAAATCCTGGAACATGCTCAAAAAACAGTCAAATGTAGCTGGTGGGAATGACCTTTAGGGTCATCTTCCCCCCACCCACCCTGCCAGAGGAATATTCAACGTCTTACTTCACTCCCCAGTTGTTACCCTTATTTTGAGCAATTTCTTACTTTAGTCACCTCTTTAGATATTAGTACCTGGTTTTTGGCCTGCACTATTCTGATGGTTTATCAGTGCACCACCATATTGACTCAATGTGACCTGTCATTCCTCCATGACCAAACTCCCCTCCATGCCTGACATCCCCAGGGAGGGAGGTGGGAGGCATCGACATCGGCCTCAGCCTTACACCGCCACACCAAGATGACCACCCTTTCCCTCACCAAACAAGGTTTGAAATGCAAGGCTAGCATTGCCTCACGAGGTATTTCCAGGCCCTGTGCACACCAGGGACAGAACTGGCATGGAAAGGGAGTAGAGGCGGGATGTGATGATGGGTTTACAAGCTCAAATGGTGCTTCTGCAACACAACAATTAAAAAGGACAGTCCCATCAGGGAATGTGGGATTCCTCAAGCCTGGTCGGCTGGTCCAAGTTGCTTGTCCAGAGAAGAAGCCATGCCCTGCTCCCTGCCTCATATCCATGGTCGTGTAAGTCTGTGCATGCCTGGATATTAAGTCTAGTCCTGTATTAGTGAATTACTGGATTTGCTGTCATTATGACCTGGATAATTGCACTACTGATCTGTATTTATTACTGTACCGTTGTTTAGAGATAAATTGTTTATCCCTAAAGCTGCTGGTCTGGTGTCTGTTACCATATCCTGAACCTGTAAGTCAGCAGGGCTGCCATAAGCCCTTACACTGCCCAAACTTGGTAAGGAGTTGGCACGCTGCTAAGCTACCTCCCTCGTCCTCCTGTCCAGGCACAGAGGGGCTCTGTTCCTCCCCATCCAGAGAAAACCCCATAGAGGGCTTTATATCTGGTAGCAAAGCAAGGAGAAAAAAAATTACCTTCTTTTTTTCTCCTCTTGTCCAAACAAGCTAAAGGACATGCTTGGCCCAGGACAAAATGCCCAAAGAAAACGTCATCTCTTATGCCGCTGGGATCGGGGCAGGGCAATACTTGCCTCCTGCATGGCAGTGGGAATTATAAGCCCGTTCCTATGCTGCTACTGAGCAGGTAAGGTCCATGATAGCTTGGGAGAGGGGACAGTGCCCTGGACCAAGGCAAGGAGCTGCCCAGAGATGTCCCCACTGGCATCTCAAGGAGGAAGGGCTGAATTCACCAAATCCGCCACTAGACAGATTTGTAAGAAGCAGTAACACCCATATGATCAGGAATGACTGCACATGGATGCATAGGACCAGCGGAGGAAGGGTTAAAGGAATCGGCTTACACTGGCATAGAGACCTGTGCCTGGTTTCATCAAGCAGCCAGACAGCAGAAAGATGAAGAATAAACCGAAGATAACAACGCTAAAGATAAGGTGACGTGAAGATGAAGAACAGAGCTGGAGCCATAAAACACCCAGAGATGGATAATGGCAGGACTCTTTTGGCAAAGATTTATGAGACCAGATAATGAGGCAGAAGATCCCAAACAGCCCATAACAGACCTGTCAAAAAGCAGCTCCTTGTTGCCAGTCAGGAGGAAGTCAGAAGAGGGGACACGACAGCCAGCATCCCTGGTCCATAGCACACACTAGTGACCCCCAGCACCCACTTCTGCCACCCCCACTTCCAGACCTGGCCTCTCACCAGCCAGACACATGCTCCCAGCAGGATTCCTAAGCTTAGGGCATCTCAACTGAGGAAACCACCTCCCACGTCCATCTTTATCCTAACGACAAAGTCCCCCAAGAGCCGAGAGATGCTCAGACGATGTGGGCCCTGCCTGGTGATCTCCTTGCCGTGGCCGTGACCCCCCTGGGAAGAGGGCCTCAAACCCCCCAACCATGTGTCCCCTCCCTGTACCTTTTCTTCGAGGCATGATGCGAAGGTTCCCCTTCTTGATAGGATCTTGCTGGACTACAAGGAGCAAACAAGGACATGATTTACAATCAGGGTCCCCGGGGATGGCCGTGCCCCAGGCTAGCCCCTGCACAGAGACGAGCCCCTCTACTCAGACCCCATGGGCCGTGTCCCGGGGTGCCACAGGGCCACTGCCAGCTCTGGTGTCACCTAAGGCCACCAGCAACATCGTCCCCTCAAGAACGTGTTTCATGAGGGATCCATCCTCAGGGATGGCCCATTCCTCCCCCCCCCAACCAAGAACTGAGTCAACGCCGACCCTGACAGCTCCTAATCAAGACCAAACCAGTATCTTCCATCCAACCCCCCTCAGACAGGTTGTGAGCTGCATCCCGCCCAACCTCCCCAGCCTGGCCTGTTCTCAATCCCACAGGGACCCAGCTGAAGCAAGAGAGTGGGCTTTTTCGCTGGGGGGGGGGGGGGGGCAACACCTGCCCTTGGCCATGTGGCGAGTCTGGGGGAGGGATGACGGGAATTGTAACCCCCAACCGCTCTACCTGGAGCTCTCCGGGGCCACACCAACCCTCACAGCTCAGCCCGTGAGGACAGCGGGACGGCCTGGATGGACAATACGATGCTACGGGGTGCCGCTTTTGAACTCCTGGGGATGCAGGGACAGGACAGGGGACATGATGCTGAGAGCAGGGGCAGAGGGCAGGCGGTGCCAGAGCTGGGCGAGCTGCTGCTGCTCTCACCTCTGATCCCTGGGGCGGCCAGGGGACCCGGGCCCGGGCCTGTCCCTTTACTACGGCACCTCACTACCGACACCCAGGGCAGGCAGGGAGGAGAGGGCGGGCAGGGGACTCGAACCTGGGTCCCTCCCGTCCCCGCCGCACCTCACCGCCGCCCCCTGCAGCACGGCAACGGCTCCTGGCACGGCGGCGCGCGCCAACGTTCTCGCCAAATCTCGCGAGAAGTTCAGGCGGGGGGGGGGAGGGGGCGGTGGAAGTCTCGCGAGAACTGAGGCGCAGGGCGGTGTGGCGGCCCCGGGCCCGCCGCGCTCCCTCCCTCCTTCCTTCCCTCCTTTCTTCCTTCCCTCCTTCCTTCCTTCCTTCCTTCCGCCGCGCCAACCGGGCCCGGCCCGGTCCCCGCCGCCCCGGCCCGCCATGGAGGCGAATCCGCCGAAGCGGAAGGAGACGCGCAAATCGCTACGGATTAAAGTCATCTCCATGGGCAACGCGGAGGTGGGCAAGGTGAGGCGCTGCGATTGGTGGGCGGGCGGTGGCGGGCAGGCCAGCTATCCAATGGGAAGCCGGGTGCAGGCGGCCGCGCTGCTAGAGAGGTCGCGGATTGGTCGCTGTGCCGGTGGTGGGAGCCAATCAGAGCCAGGCCGCGCCAGGTGCGAGGCGGGAGGTTGGAACGAGTGGAGGATTGACAGCTTCGGGGGTGGGGCCGAGCGCCGTAAAGCCGTGTTTTATTGGCTGTGTGGCAAGGGGCGGGATCTACGGGGAGGGGCCGCACGCTTCCGTAGGCAGCGGGTGGTGGGTGTCATGGTGGCGCCCGCAGACTCTGCAGCCAGCGGCATTCTCTGTGCCCGGGCTCGTCTGTACCCGCCGCCCCGGAGCAGGCCCGGTGCGGGGCTCACCGTGCCTCTCTGCCCCGGCACGGGCGGCCGGTGGTCAGGGCCCAGCCCGCGGTCCACGTTCGGGGCCTGCCCCACGCGCCCGCCATGCCCCAGAGTGTTTCCCCCCCTCTGTGTTGTGGGTCTCTCCGTGATCTGGCTGCTGAGGAACACCCGTTCCCCTGTCCACTTCCTTCAGAGGGAGCCCGCGTGCCCGTGTGCCCATGTTCCGGCCACGGATACCGTAATGCAGCACCTGAGGGTAGAAAGTGAGGATCCAGCCCTCAGTGGTTTCCTGGAGGGCACTCAGAGGCTGCTGGGCGAATCCCACCCCTCCCCAGTTTGGCTTTAGTCAGGGTTTCCTCAGGAGCCCTCCTTCCTTCTGCTGTGGTGTGACACAGCTCTTCTCTGGGATATTATTTCTTCTTCCAGCCAGGTTCTGAAGTGCTGCCCTTTTTTTGTCTGCTGAATAATGTAGTCCTGTTAAACTGCTAGCAGCACAAGGACTCCCTTGCGGGCAGAGAAATGTCTCGCTTGGTAGTAAGAAAATCCAGAAGGATCTCGCAGGACAGAGCAAAGAGGTGGCAGGTGACATTTATCCTTATTGCATTTATCTCTTGATGGCTGATAGCAGTCGTCTCCTCTGCTCTCCCTAAACAGTATCTCTGCCAGTCAGGGACAGAACTGGGGCTGGAGGGACCTGGTGTGACCCTGAATGTCCTTCTCGTGCTGCCAGAATATTCTTCATGGCTTTTGGGGAGCTGACTGTCCCCAGGCCCCTGAACACACAGCTTCTCTGGGCTGGATGTTTTCTGTACAGGAATAAATCAGTTTCTTGGCACTCCTGTCTCCAAACAGGTAAACGATAACTGTCATCTGGGGGCTGGGATCCTGCGTTTTGCTTCCTTTGCAGAAGGAAAACTGCTCCTGGTAAAGATTGATCCTTTGGTTGTGGGTTAATTAGCTAGTTTAGGGACTTAGGGCAGAGTTGATGTCTCTGCAGCCATCTGGCTGGCTGGGTGCTGTCGGTGAATTCCCTGTTAATGTGAATATTGTGGGGTATGGTGCCATCCTGCTGAGACTCCATTTTCCTTTCTCCCAGAGCTGCATTATAAAGCGTTATTGTGAGAAGAGGTTTGTTCCCAAATACCTGGCGACTATTGGTATCGACTACGGCGTCACAAAGTAAGCACCTTCATGGTGAGCAGCCGCAGGTGCCGGGAGAGCGGGATGAACTGGGTGGTCACAGACAGCAGGCATGGGTCTGCCAGGGCCTGGGTGAGGTGTCTGCTGTGGGCCGCACTGGTCTCCACAGGGGCAGAGGGAACATGTGCAGTGGGGCTGTCCCACCTCCTGCAGCTCCTGAGTGACCACACTGACCTGAGCCAGACATGCTTGGCCCTGCCAAGGCTGCTTAGTTTCCACAGCATAATCTGCATTTTTGCTTGAATAACAAGATAATCTGCATAATCTGCATTCCTCTGGTAGCATAGCTCCCCATTACCATGTTACATCCAGAGCTGGTGGTGTCCTCCTTGTCTGACTGGCTGCAGGGGCAGCTTTCTGGTGATTAAACCCTGGCACTCGGAATGTGGGTTTTTTACTGATTTTTCTGTCCCCAGTCACCCAGCTCTTTCTCTGCAGAGGGCTGGCAGAGATAAGGAGTGTTACTACAGGGCACTGCCTGTGCAACGGCTGAGGTAGAGCTTTCTCAAGCGTTTCCCACTTCTCTTTCAGAGTGCAGGTCAGAGACCGAGAGATCAAGGTGAACATCTTTGACATGGCGGGGCACCCATTCTTCTATGAGGTAAGGCAGACCCAGCTCCGGGCAGCACGCCACAGGGCTGCCCTCAGCCAGCCCATCTCAGAAGCGTTTGGCACCCATCAGTTTTCTTCATATGTGCCTGAAATTGTGTTTGGGGGTGGGAAACTTGAAAGTACATTTCTTAGGAGCTTCCTCTGCTACAGTGCTCTCCCTTCTTTCCTGCCATGGACACCTGATGTAGGCCAGCACTGGAAATCCCCACTGCCTCTCTGTGCGTGGTGATTCCCTGCTGCTAGGGTTTGCCGAATCCAGGAGCCTGATGGAGGTGAGGCTGCCACATCTCCGTACTCTGAGGTCCCAACAGTAGTGAAACTGAGTGCATATCCCCAGTAGGCACACACAGGCACACCTATACAAGACATATATACATATACACGTGGCTGGCTGTGCAGATCAACACAGATAGAAACAGTCAGTGATGGCACAAACAGCACCAGTGGCCTCATCCTGGTCTCTCTGGCTGATCAGGAGAAGGAAACCAAAGTTATTAAGACTGGAACCTATAAAGCCACAAACAACTCCAACAGAAAGAGTAATCCAACAACTTTCTCATAAACCATGAGTGCAAGGTTTGGCTCTGCTACCACTCATGTTGCTAACCCTATTTCAAAGTGGCTCCTTGTGCTTATGAATCTGCCTGCCTTGAGATTAAATTTACTCAGATTAGGAGATTTTTGGAGTTTATATTGGGCATTTGTAGCATGCTGGCATCCTAATCCATGACCAAAGTGCTGTAAAACCCTTAAGTTGGACTAGATGATCTTTGTAGGTCCTTTGCAACCGAAATATCCTATCCCGTCCCGTCCCGTCCCATCCCATCCCATCCCACAACATCCGTTTTGGAGAGCTGGCACAAAGAAATGATAGTGCTCACTGCTAATCACATGTATTTTAAATTATAAACAAAGTAATAAAGTGGGCCCACAAGTGGAAGAAAGGAACATTAAATGTTTATCCAGTATAATCCTATTGTTTTAACAGTGTAATGCATACTAATTCGTAACTATAAATACACTGTTGATGCTTGGCAAAGCATCATCCTGTGACAAATAAAAATGTATAGAATGTTAGGAAAGAGCAGCTTGTAACATAATAAATACTAACATGACTTAGAAAAGTGAAAATGAGGGAAGGCAAGAGTGAGACAACAACGAGGAATGTAATGGTTTGTACCGGCCAGGTGACTGCCTGGTTATTGACTGTTATTTATCTGGTTGCTCATAAGCCTCCCATTCCTCCCTTGTGTTCTCAGCATTTGCTTGTTGCATGCTCTGAAGTTTGGGGCACAACAAGGATTTCTGTTGTTTGCCTCTGTGTGTAGAGCTACAAGTCCTGACTTGGGTTTGTAAGTCCTGATACAGTACAAGTAACCAGTGAAATGTAATTAGTTAAGAATAGTCTGGAATACAGCAGGAATCAGGGAGATTGGAGGGCAGAGCTGACAGCATAAAGAAATTGAGGGACAGAAGACTGTAAAGAATCATCTGATGCAGATGTGGTCAGTAGAGGTCTTTCTCTGTAGCGTAGTTGTTGCTTGCAGATGTATGAGCTGCTCACATGTATTGACTTTCTGGCTATGCCGTGGCCAATCCATATGAGAAGCGATGGAGGAGAGAAAGATTCTGAGTCCTTGGAAAGTGTAATGGGCTTAAACTGTCCATTTGGTGAATAAATATGTGGCAAATATTTACTGAAGAGCAATAAGACAGGAAACTGATGCTGCTTTACTGCTTTGTTTGGTTTTGTATTTTCAGGATTTAATACTTGTGTAGTAAGTCTCTGATGTATAATTGGTTTTATACTAAAATATAAGTAAACAGGGAAAAATAAAAACAAAAAACCCTGCCAGGCACAAGTATAAACTGGGAGAGGAGTGGCTGGAGAGCAGTCCTGCAGAAAGGAATCTGGAAGCTCAGTATGAGTCAGCAGTGTGCCCTGACATCCAAGAGGGCAAACTGCATCCTGGGGGGCATCAAACACAGCATGACAAGCTGGTAAAAAGAGGGGATTATCCCTCTGTATTCAGCTCTGGTGCGGCCTCATCTTGAGTACTATGTGCAGTTCTGGGCCCCACAATTGAAGAAAGATGTGAAGGTCCTAGAATGTATCCAGAGAAGGGCAACAAAGCTGGTGAAAGGGCTGTTAGGAATGTCCTGTGAGGGGCAGCTGAGGACTCTGGATTGGTCTGGTTTGGAGAAAAGGAGGGTGAGGGGTGACCTCATTGCTCTCTGCAGCTTCCAGAGGAGGGGAAGTGGAGAGGGAGGTGCTGAGCTCTTCATCCTGGTATCCAGTGATAGGATGCGTGGGAGTGGTTCAAAGCTGCGCCAGAGGAGGTTCAGACATTTGGACAATGCCCTTAATAACATGTTTTAACTTATGGTCAGCCCTGAAGTGGTCAGGCAGTTGGACTAGATGATTGTTGTAGGTCCATTCCAACAGAAACAGTCTGTTCTATCCCAATATCTGTCCTGTAGCTGACCTTAGGCCTTCATCCACCAGCTGTCCGGGGGATCCTCGGTCTCCCCAGTTGCTGGCACTGGTACAAGCCCCAGAGGCTGCAGCCCTGCTCCAGCTGCTGGTACAGACCCCCTTATGCACACCCACATGCACAGACAAACATCGTGTGGATCCCTCCAGTAGCTGGGCTTAGACACGCAATCTATCCACTGACTAACCCTGGATCCTCGCTCTCCCCTGCTACCTTGCACCCAGGGACCCACACGAATGTCTTGGTTGACTCCCAGACTTTCCACTCTCCCCAGGAGTTGGTCTGACACCTTGTCTGCCATTGTGCGTCTGTGTTCTTTTGTGTGTAGGTGAGTATTTTATGGGCTGATCGCTCTGCTCTGGCAGCACAATGAGGGTATTATTTGGGTTCTCCCATCTGTCCTGTTTTCTCTGATCTTGTGGTTGTGTGGAGATAAGATTTTTATCACAGAATCTAATAGGTGCTAGGTAAATGGCGATCCCCCAATTCTGCTGGGCTGTGTGCTCTCAGCCTGGCTGTCACTGATGCCAGTGCCCTGCCTTTGTCCCCGCAGGTGAGGAACGAGTTTTACAAGGACACGCAGGGTGTCATCCTGGTCTATGATGTTGGACAAAAGGAGTCTTTCGACGCGCTGGACACGTGGCTGGCTGAGATGAAGCAGGAGCTGGGCCCCCACGGGAACATGGAGAACATTGTCTTCGTTGTCTGTGCGAACAAGGTGGGCTGTGGTGAGGAGTCAGGCTGTGGCGCGGTCCTGATCTCTGGCCCTCAGGGGTTGTTGTATTTCCAGCTTGAGCCCAAGCTGACGAGCTGCAGCAAGGGAAATGTTGTTAGGTTGTAGGGAAGACTTTGTAAGAGCCAGGTGTGTGTGTGAGGAATGCTGGAGACCACATTTCAATGGGGTTTTGAGAATGTGGTGGCCACACATCAGTCTGGAAGGTGTCAAGTAGAGGTGACATTGTCTCTGGACTAGATAAACTCTTCAAGGCCTTTTCACTTGAATTTTCTGTGCTTTCTTTCCATGCTGCCTCCCTCCCTTCAGGATAAGCAAATGTCCTCTCCAACCAGACAGGCCCCATACCCACTGTTAGACAATCAGCCTTGAAGCTGTGTTCCTCCAGCTGCCACTGCAGACCCTGGCTGAGCTCTGATCTCTGCCTTTTCTCCTGGTCTAGATTGACTGCACCAAGCACCGCAGCGTGGATGAAAGTGAGGGGCGGCTCTGGGCAGAGAGCCGGGGCTTTCTTTACTTTGAGACATCAGCACAAACAGGAGAAGGAATCAACGAGATGTTTCAGGTGAGGCAGAATGGAGGTGGTGAGGGCACAGACACCACACTGAGGCAGGATTTGATGGCAGAATGTCTCCTGAACTGCCTGGATCCCACAAAACTTGTTGGCTCTCTGCCCCAGAGGTGTCTTCCCAGTGAAATGCCACCCTGAGAAAGCCATAGGTGTTTAGCTGTGGTTCAGTATTGGTCCTTCCAGTCCTGAGCTGGCCCTAGTGTTGCATTGCTCAAAGCTGATGATCCCTCTTGCTGCACTGGAAACTTGATGCAGAGATTCCCATGTCACCTTTTCAGGTCTAGCACTGAGCTGAAGTGGGTTTGAGATAAATGTGGGGCCTAGCCTCCTCCTCAGTCTGTCCCGTGGTCCTTGCAGGGACCGGATCCCCCCAGACTGGGGTATCTCAGTGCCCCATGGTCCAGGTCATGGCGGGTGAACATTCAGCAGTTGTGCAAATGCTCCGCTGTGCTTCAGAGGATGAGCCCGCAGCCAACGAGGGCAGTGGGGTCTCCTATGCACTGCCACCACCTCTGGGAACCGTTCCTTCCCGCTAACTCCTCCCCGTGTCCACAGACTTTCTACTCCGCCATCATTGACCTGTGTGACAACGGTGGGAAACGCCCTCCTTCCAGCATGGGGGTTGGCTTCACCAAAGAGCAGGCAGATGCCATTCGCAGGATCCGCAACAGCAAGGACAGCTGGGACATGCTGGGGGTCAAACCTGGAGCCACAAGGTGAGGGAGACTTCAGCATTTGCCTGGCTGTCTGTAATCTGCCTGACCTGGCAGGCTGGTTGCATCTGTGGTCTCTTAGTGACCTGCCTGCTGATAAGCTCACCTTGGTTTATATAGCAGCTGGGCACAAGTATCTAGCCACAAAATTGAGGCAGTGGAAAAGAAACCCTCAGTCCTGAGCACCAAATTTCCCCTTTTAACAGACAAACCAGGCTGGAGGCAAGGGGGGAATGATGAACAGGAGAATTTCAGGCCTGGCAGCTGCCTGGCCTTTCATCCTGCCTCCAGGCTGAGCCATCTCTGGTCACTCACTTGCCAGACCCACTTGGAGCAGCTCCAGCTTTACTTTCCTTGCTCTCCAGGTCTGGAGAAGCTTTCAGGCTGCTGTAAGGCTGCTGCCCACATTATCAAAAAGGGATTGATGTTAGAGCTCTTCCACCTGGAAATGGTACTCCCCCAAGACAAGCTTTCTCTTGCCTTCCTTGGAGGACCTCTGGCCAGGTGAAATTGGTCATTGCCTGTGTAAGGGGTTGGATATTGAATCTCCCAGTTCTGCTGTATGACTTGGGCAACTAAAACAAGCTCCTAGAGCTATGCTTTGCTTTCTTCTCTCTGAAACACAAGGACTACCCTTGTGTACTCCTTATGGAGGGGCTGGGGAGTGGATTTTTGGCAAACATAGAAGATTTGGGACTCATACATCCTCCTGTTGGCTCTCTGAAACATAGGTGTTGAGTCTAAGCCCTCCTCCAGCCCCCTGTCATCCACAGAGGAAGATCAGCAGCTCTGCAGGGCAGTTTGTGCTGTGATCACCAGCACGGATGGACTCACGTCCCTCAGGAGGTGCCCCCCTCTCTCCACGGCCTGCAGCTGGAGCCGAGATGTCTGCCTTAGACCAGACACCCAAGGCTTAAAGGGCTGAAGTGATGTGCAATGCCTTCGCCCGGAGTGTGTAGGCGGTTTGATGAGAAGCTGAGTCAGGGTGCGTGTGCCCCCACGCTGTCTCCCAGCTTTCTGTTCTTGTGGTGCCAGAGACTCAGCACACCAAGGCACGTGTTGCAGGCACGTGTCTGGCATGGTGGGAGCATTCGTGGTGGTGGAGAGGGTGTATCTACCCCAGGAGAGGGGATCTCCCCCTCATCTGCTCATGCCACCAGCAAGAAGTGCCCTGTGTGCTTTGCTGCAGCTCTTTCTCTATAGCATCACCTCCAAAGCCTGGAGGTCCTTAGTGCCAGTGAGGGAAGGGTTCAAAAGTGTCTACACAGGGCCCCTGAGGACAGGGAGAGCTCCTGGCCTTGCTGTGCTCTGCCAGCGTGGCAAGGCTGAGCTGGGCTGTGTGTTGCGTGGGTCTCCTCACTCTTGTTGTGTCTTCTAGGGACGAAGTGAACAAAGCCTATCGGAAGCTGGCCGTGCTGCTCCACCCTGATAAGTGTGTGGCTCCCGGCAGCGAGGACGCCTTCAAAGCAGTGGTGAACGCCCGGACTGCGCTTCTCAAAAACATCAAGTAGGGAACAGAGCCACTTGGAGCTGGAAACCTTCCCCTCTTCCCAGCTAGCTCCCAGGCAGGTGTACAGCCGTGGGGCACCCCTCTCCTCCTCACTTACTGCTGGCATGGACACAGATGCTCCCAGCACTGGCTGTGGGAGCAGGACTGCATCCGACCATAGTGTACTTGCCATGTGCTGGAAAGGGGGCAGAGTGCTGAGGAGGGGAGAGGGACCCCAGAGCCCTCCCTGCGTCCATGGTTGGTGCAAGTGCTGAAAGCAGTGAGGTCCCCAGCTTCCCGGCTGCGTTATACCTCCTGGGAGTTATCAGCTGTGGAGGGGCTTGGCTGCGTGGCTCTAATCTGTGGGTGCAGTGAGGGCAGAGCGAGATTTGACCAGAGAGCTACTGCACCCGAAAGCATTGGTGTCATGGGTGGAGGATGTCCAGGAGGGGTAATGTGTTGTCAGTCCTTCTGGGTTATCCTAGAACCCCCTCTGCAAGACTAACCGTGCTGAAAGCTGCACGGGCACTGCTGAGCACTGGCGTGGTTCAGCATCCTGGGCAGTGCTGGCTCCTTCCAGCTGACACCCAAGGATGCTGCTTTTGGCAGTGAGGAGAAGGGTAGGTTGCTTGAGGAAACCTCTGGTACTGCAGGGAGAAACTGGCTCCAAGAGTGTCCTTTTCCCCTTCCTCCCCAAGCTGTTGTGGTGCCAAGAATGGTCCCTTTGGAAGGACAAGGGCTCTCTCCAAAGCACCCACCTCCTCATCACAGCAGAGTCTCCTGCCACCACCTCCTTCCATCTCCCTGAGCTAAACTTGTTGGGAAGAGCCCTTAAGGCTGCAGTCCCTCAAGCCATGCGCTCCCTCTCCCAGCCCTCTGCTTGCACCGTGCTGGTGAGCTCTGGGTAGGTGCTGCTGGCCCCTGTGAGGGAATGTCCTCTGGTGTGGGTGGCCCTAGCTATTTGCAGGCAGGAGGAGGGTGTTGAACCAAGGAGGAGGCAATTCAGCCCACAGCATGGCTGCCAGTGAGCTGTACCTTTCCTCCCCTCAGCCAGCCTCGTCTCCCGAGCTTCACCCACACCACAGAGCTGCGTGGGTGCCTGCGATCTGCCCGCTCGTTTGGCCCCACGGCACTCTCCGGTGAGGTGAGCGGTGGAGGGGGCATGTTCTCCCCCAGCCCTCTTCTGACAGCAGCAACGCATCACCTTGCTTTGCGGGTTGTGTTATGGATTGCTGATCAGCAGGTGGGTGTGGGTTGCTCCCTCCTAGTCACAGCTGCTGTTTGAATAATCTTGTTCATTTAGAGGGGAGCACTGCTGGTCACCCCAACAAGTGCTTTGTAGAGGCTTAAGATCTGGCTGTTGTGTTCCTGAGGGAGGTCAGAGCCGTGATGGCTGCCAAGCTCTTAGGGGAGACTAAATGGGAGATTCCCTGGGTTCACATCGTTTTGTCAGGACCCAGTTTTATTTTCTTGCTGCTGTATGGATTTGGCAGGGAAGGTCAGGATGCTAAGCTACAAAATGAAAGCCACTGAGTGTGTGCTATGTGTCCTTACCCCACCCTACAGATATCCTGTTTGAAAGTGTTTTCTCCTATGGTCAGTGCAATATTTTTTTTTCACTTCAAGGCAGCTTTTCTATCTTTCACCTTCAAAATATATCATAAATCAACACTGGATTCCTCCCCACCCCTTTTTGGCAGCAAGCATTAAGGGACTTTAAAGCCAGTATCATTTTGCTCTTGCTCTGGTTTCTGGTGCTGGGTTGCTGGGAAGAAGAAATAACCTGTCCTGCTGGGAAGCACTTTTTGCTCTTCCAGTGTAGCAATAACCAAGGGGAGACATTGCTACAAGAGGTTAATGTTAAAAATAGCTCCATTTTTCCTCTCCCAGATGTATAAAAAGCTGGGCTGGGGGAGATCAGCAGGGCAGGCATTGGAGCTGTGGTCAGTTACACTGATGGGGTCTTGTTCCACACGTTTTAAAATGCTATGGAGTTCACTGGAAACCTCTCCATTTGTCTAGTGGAGGAAACCACTTAATTCTGGCTTCAAACCTATTTCTCTGTATTATTTTTCCATTGAGGTGGGTAAATAATCCTGTTGCTGAATGGTGCACTTCACTTTGAGGGTGTGATCTCAGTGCCTGGAGTGGTTTAAAGGCCTCCTTGGTTCCTGCTGCTCAGGGGCTCTCCAGGTCTATTGTGCCATGCACGGTCCCTCCTGTTTGCTCCTCAGGTGACTCTGGCTGCCGGTCTTGGGGTTTCTCCTGTCTGTTTACAGAGTTGACCGGATGTTTGGAGATGATTACACACGCATGTCATGTCTAGCCATGCCGGTGACCTTCTGAGTTGTGTTATTTTTATAAATTAAACCCCCCTTTGGAACAAAGGAAGCCCTGTGAGCTGTCCTCCCGCAGCGACTGCCTGCTGTTAATGTTTAATTGCCCTTTGACTCATTTCTCTCCTCCCCAGCTGGGTCTGGCCGAGGCTGGCGGTGAAGAGCTGCCCTCGAGGGTGATGATGGAGGTTGTGAATCAACTCTGCACGAGTGGGAGCTGGGTAAGGGATCAGTGCAGCTGTGGGAGTCCCATGGGGAAGTGATGTGGGATGCACCCAGCTGTGGTGGAGCCTGGCTCTGGTCAGGGGACCCAGACGCAGAGGGGCAGCTCCTTCCTTGCTCCATGCACGCGCACCTCCGCACCAACAGCCCCAGTAGTGTGCTCCTCCATGCCATCTCCATCAGAACCCTAAGCTCCAGATCTCTCCAGCAGGGCTGCCACCATCCAGGCTCTGTCTCTGGCCTGTGAGTCCCACGTCCTCCTGCCTCATGCGAAGAGCGAATCCTGCTGCTGAAGCATCCATCCTGCAACGAAGGCACCAGCATCTGAATCCCAAACGAAGGGACTTCCCATTCAGCATCCAGAAACGCAGCCAGGAGCCACTTCTGAAGATCTCTGGGAACAGAAAGCCTCCCTCGATGTGCCCAGAGGCACTGACCCGCCTGCCTGCACTCTGCCTGCCTGCGCTTGATGGAGTTGGCAGGCAGGGAGGACATGAGGATTTCTGGTCTGGCCCTGTGCCCAACAGCCACGGTCTGCTCCTTGCTGCTGCTCCAGGCTCGTACACCCTGTAACATGCCCAGGCAGGGCCCGGGGAACGAACCCTCCCCTGAGACGAGGCTACGCTCATCCAGCTTCACAAACCAGTGCTGGGTCCCCTTGCTGGTCTTCAGGCCAGTTTTGCTGGTCTTCAGACCAGTTAATCTTCCCAGCCAGGGCACATCCAGCGTGCCCTGCCCGTGGCCAACCTGGGATGGGTTGGCCTGGGCTCCCTGTGCCAGGCCCGGTGGGACACATCCCACCCGTGGGTGGCCAGGGCTCACGTCCCTGTCCCATGCTGGCCAAGGCACGGACAAGACTGGGCGGCCCAAGCCCCTGCCTGCACCCTGCTCCCTTGCGCTCCTCTTCAGCTGCAGCAGGACGGGAATTACCCCAAGTATGCCCGAAACCTCTGGGGAGCTGTGGCTTTGGTGCTCTCATTTTGATATTAATTACTGCACAGAAGCAATTACTTCCCCTAGCAAAGCAGCCGAGGTGGCCTCTTGTTAGAGCTGCTGGGGTGAGGATGTGTGGGAGCGTGGTGCCTCCGGCCATGCAGCGGCTCGGGGTGGGGGGCTGAGCGTGGTTCTCCTGGGTATCACGAAGGGCTCCTCGCAGCGTGGTCCAGGGCTGATGGAGGGCATCTCCATCAGCTCTGAACCACGGCAGGTTTTCCAGATCCAGGGGTGCAGGAGGGGAGCAGGCGGCAGCCAAAACACGGGAAGGAGGAGGGGGGAACATTCTGCAGAGGTTTCAGTGGGGCATGGCTCAGGTTGGGGCATGATTTGGGCAGCTTGGATGAAGGGGGATGTGCAGTGGGGACACATGGGGTTTCTCTGCTCCCCTTCGGGGCTGTTGGAAGGTGTGACCCCAGAGAGGGCCGTGGGGCGAGCCGAGCCCGGCAAAGGACAGGCTGGTGGGTTATAGGGGTGTCTGTGGCCCGGCCCCTGCTCACCCCCTGGGGCTGGGGTCCCCGGCACCCAGCAAGGCTGTAGGCAGTGGGTTCAAGATACGTGGGGTGCAGCCGTGGGGTCTGCGAGCTGCCGGGGTAGGGTGCGGGGGGGGGGACACGACAAGGAGGACAGACCAGGGAGCAGAAAAGCAGCACTGGGACCGAGGGAAGGTCACGAGTGGGAGCTAAACCCACCCGGCAACCGGTCGCTGCCCCTCATTCCCCATCCCCACCGGCAGCAGGGCCGTCCCGCAGCCGGCACCGAGAGGGTTACGGAAGGCGGAGACGCACCGGTACCGGCACAACCGGCGGTGGGTGCCCGCCCCCGGCCCCGGGGAAGCCCTGCCCGTTCCCCCTTCGTCGTCCCCCGTACCCCCCGAGCCGCTGCCGTGCTCCCGGCCCCGCGGGGCCGGAGGATGCGGGCGGGGAGCGGGAGACGCGAGGAGCATCGCTCCCGGCAGCGGCGGTGGGGCCGCACCTGCGGTAGCCGGTGGGGTTGTTTGGTTTTTTTTTTGGAGCGAAACCAAGCCCTCCCCTCCCTCCAGGCCCTTTTCCATCCATTCTCGTGGAACGAAGCATCTGTCGGGAAGGGGCAAAGGGGAGCGGAGGGGATCGCCCCCCAAAACCGGCTGCCCTCGAAGGAGGAGCAGGGAGGCATCGCGACATCTTTCTGCTCCGCGTCGCTTCGGTTGCAACCTGGCAGTGCGCAAGGGCTGGGGAGAGAGCTGGCAAGGAGCTGGGAGGCTGGCTCGCTCCGCTCTCGGCCTCCCCACGCCACGCCGGCGGTTATTTATAATTATCCCCCTTTCCCTCCTCCGGCCGCTCCTCGGCACGTAGCGGGACTCGGGGTTACGGCTGCTGGAGAAGGCGAAAGGCCTCGCGGCTCGGGGGTCGGCGAGACGGGGATGCTGCGGGCGATGCCCCGGTGAGCATCAGGGCGCCGGGGACCGCGGCGATTCTGTGTGGCCGGAGCAGGGGAAGGTGCCACGATGCCCAGGAACAGGGCTTTTTCCGAGCCAGAGTGCTCGGCCGAGTACTCCGCCGACTACTCGGTGAGCCTACCGTCGGACCCCGAACACGGCGTGGGTCGGACCCACGAGGTGACGGTGCGCAGCTCGGGACCCTGCCTCTGCCTACCCCGCTTCATGCGTCTCACTTTCGCTCCCGAGTCCCTGGAGAACCTCTACCAGACCTATTTCCGTCGCCAACGCCACGAGACCCTCCTGGTGCTGGTGGTCTTCGCCGCCCTCTTCGACTGCTACGTCCTCGTCATGTGTGCCGTGGTCTACACCACTGACAAGCTGGCCCCGGTGCTAGCGGCGGCAGCCGGACTGGTCGCCCATGTGCTGCTCTTCGTCCTCTGCAAGTACAGGCTGCTCCCCGAGCGGGTGGCCCGCAGGTTCCTACCCTACGTCCTCTGGGTCCTCATCTTGGCCCAGATCTTCTGCTACCTGGGTCTCAACTTCTCCCGCTCACCCGAGGCCAGCGACACGGTGGGCTGGCAGGCTTTCTTCGTCTTCTCCTTCTTCATCACGCTGCCGTTGCGCTTGGCGCCCATCGTGCTCATCACCGCCGTCTCCTGCGGCATTCACACGTTGGTGCTTGGTGTCACCATCGCCCAGCAGCAACAAGACGCCCTGGATGAAGGCACGCTGCTACGACAGGTACGGAGCCGGTTGGGATCGTGGAGTCCCCCGGGGTGGTGGTGGGGTGACGGGCAATTCATCCCCATTTGGTGTTTCCGTGAGTTACCGTGGGGGTCCATCCCCACCCCTATGCCCTGACCCTAAAGCTGGGTTTGATCTGGACCCTGTGAGCTGATCATCATGTTTTCTGGGAGCAGGGGGCTGCCCAAAACATGTCAGAGGATCAATCCGCATGGGGAGTGGGGTTGCTGGCGTGTACACGAACACTCGCCCGTGCTGGGACACGTGGCCACAGACCACGCAAGCACAGATCCATCCCCAGGAGCCTCCCGGGGTGCGTGGATGCGTGGGCTGTGGTTGGGCTGCTGGGGAAACTGAGGCATGGTGGACTGCAGACTTTCCTATCCACCCTGCCTTGGTGGCCTTGCTTGTGCCAATTTCCCTTTGAATTGCAAAAATGGCTAAAAATGGCCAAAAAAGGCTATTTTTAGCAGAAACGTGGCAGGAGCCCAGCTTCAGGCTCACAAACAGCCACCGGAGCTTTCCCAGGAGGATGGAGACAGGCAGCCGCTTGGCCCCGGCTTGGTCCCTGGGTGATGCCCATCACCCAGCCTGGCGCCTGGGGCAGAGCCTGGGGATGCTTTGGGGTGATTTTCTCTCTCAGCAAAGCTGGAAAAACAGCATCCCTGAGCCCAAACGTGGCCCTAAGGACAGGCCACCCATTCACACATGCAGCAAAGGAGAGGACAAGGGGGTCGGTCAGGGGGAGACCGGTCCCTGGCCCATCAGGTTCTCAATATTTCCTGGGAAATACCTGCCTGGAGCAGCTAGAGACTGTTTTTATTCCCTAAATCAGTGGGTTTCACGGCTTGTCTGAGTCCCTTTCCTCCCACCGATGTCCCCGCTGGCTGGCCATGCACCCATCATCGATCTGGGGAGCCTTTCCATGGCTGGGATTGGGGGAAAAAAAAAAAAAAAAAAAGGAACTGAAAACTTGTGTGCTGGTGGCTGCTGACGGCAGCAGGGAAAATCCCACTGGAAGCATCCGCTCATGCCCCGTAATGGTGTGGGCTCCATGGGAGGATGCTATGGGAATTAGGGATGCTCTGGGTCAGGCCCTGGGAGAACTCCAGTGGCTCCCAGCTTACATAGAGAGAGTGGGGTTATTTATTTGCTTTTTGGGAGTGTTGAGCCTATGATCACACCAGGATTTTGGAAAATGGAGCCTGTTCTCCAAAAAGCCCAAAGATACTGATTTTTCCTTGCCCTGGGGAGTATGGTTTGGGGCTGATCCCCTGGCATGGGGTATTTCCTGGCATCACACAGGATTTTGCAAAGAAAAGCAGTTTTGGGGCACGGTTTCTGGCGCGTGCCGGGCTGGGTGCTGGGGTGGTGGTGTGGATTGCCTCCCAGCGATGCCTGGCTGGAGGCACAGTGCCGGCGGGAGAAATCCCGGTGCAGCAGCGGCTTTCCCAGGTTTTACTCCCTATTTGGGATGCAAACGCTGCACGTGGCTGATCTGAAGCCAAGGAAACCTCTCGCTGCCACCAGCCCTGGGATGCGGGATGCGAGGGGGCATGCGGGCATTCCCCCCCAGCCGGCAGCAGGCATGCGCTGCCGCGTTAATCATTGCCATGGCATGGAGAGTCCGGAGCCGGTAAAACCTTGGCAACGCGGCATGCCTCAGCCTCTGCCTGCTGCAAAAGGAGGAACATTATGTCCAGAAATAAACATCATATGCTTTATTATTATAGTCAGTGGTGCGGCTCCCGGAGGGCATTGCTATTAATAGGATGAACCAGAGGATGTCGCTTGAGCGGGGCCGGCGCAGCCCGGGGGGGTTCATGAGAGATGCCGGCAGCTTCTGCCCTGCTGCTGGCCATGCAGGAGGAGCCGAAGGCTGGAATGGTGGCAGGGAGTCGGGATTTGGCAGCATTTGAGGCTGTATCTGGCACGGTTGCGTGCAAACTAGCTGCAAAGCTTTCTCAGAGTCGGTCAATGACCCAGTCCTGGTTCAGATGGCCCCGGTGCATCCCACCGTGACCTTTCCTGCAGGATACGGATGGGAAAGGAGGGATAAGGCTCGGTCCACCAGCCATGCATGCTCCTGCACGTGTCTTGCTGTCACTGCCCCCAAATTACCGAGCGCAAATAATAACCAGCGACCGTGCTGGGAGTGGGGTCTTCTCTGTGTCGGGGCTTTCTCCGCGGTGTTTGGGGTGCCAGGAGGTGTTTTGTGACTCTAGGCACGTGGGCAGGTGCTGTGGGAGGTTACTGGGGCTGAGCATCCATTGCACGGCTGCAGGATGCAGCTAGAAGATGCTCGGCATGGGATGTGGCTGTGCCATGCGATGCTGGGTGAGCAGGTCCCCAGGTTTTCCAGTGACCCCAGTGTACCGAGCCGTACCGAGCCGTGCCAAGCTGTGCCAAGCTGCCCCGTGCCCATCCAGCCCCAGTAGAGTGGCATGCTGTCATGACAACCCAAGAGGTTAGTTAAAAATAGCAAGTGGCTGCTTGTTTTGGGGGGTTTCTTCTCCGTGCCCACCTCCAGACGGCTCCTTGCTCGCCGTCTCCTGTGCCGTGGGTGCAGGGGGATCCCCCGCTGCGGTGCTGGGGCCTGGGACACCAGCTGGGTATCCCATGTACTCTCCCCTGCTCCTCCTGCTTTTGCTCCACCCCATCCTCCCCCCAAAAAAGTTTCCTTGCTGCAAATCATTTTATCAACCCCGGCAGGGTGCCTCACCAGCACCCAACCCCCCCGGTGCCAGGGCCCTGTATTCCTTGCTGGATGTGGCCTATTTCATTCGTGCCTCAGTTTCCCCCTGCGTGGAAGCGGTTGGCAGCTTCTCCCTATCTCCATGTGATGAGACTGGGCTGCTTGGGGCTCAATGCTGCCAGGTGGTAAAACCTCTGAGGACAGGGACACTCGGGGACCGGGGCCACATTAGGGCTTTCCTCCGACCGAGCTGGGCTATGGGAGACGGGGACCGAGGTGGGAACAAGGTCAGTACTGGGGAGCTGGGGATCAGGAGAAGGATGCTGAGCGTGGTGGCACATCCCTGATGGAGACAAGCCCAAGGACGGCTCCGTGCTCTTCCCGCTGCCTCCTCCACGCTGGCTGTGACACAGCCCATGGCCTGCGGCGTGGGAGGACATCTCCACGTCCCCATCACCCCTTCGGCATAGCTGGAGCCTGTTATCACATCCTCCCCGTTGCTCTTTCCCTTTCTAGACTAAACAAACCGAATTCTTTCAACTTTCCCTCATCAGTCATATTTTCCACAAAGGGATCTTTGCTCCCATCTGCAAACCTGCACCATCCCCTCTCGGGCTGCAGGGATGGGGTCCAGCCTGTGCGATCGGATGGGTCCAGCCTGTGGGAACAAGATCCAGCCCAGAGAACGGGATCCAGCCCATGGAACTGGGCTCTAGCCTGTGGGATGGGACAGGGTCCAGCCCAGGGATGGGACGGGTCCAGCGAGCGTCTGTGCTATGCTGTCTCGAAACCTCAAAGAGAACAGGGTGGGTTGTCACAGCCAGCAACACCCAGAAGCACCCATCTCCAGTGCTGCGGGCTCACATCTGTGTTTCTGGCTGTTGAGAGGGATGTAGAGGGGCAGGACCATGAGTAAATACACAATTTTAGGGCTTAGCCATGTTTTTATTAACATTTTCTGCACAAAGGGGTACAATTCCCATGGCAGGGGTGGGGGGAGCGGATGGCACGTGAGCTGCCGAGAGCCGTTTGCCTTCAGCAGCGCCTTCCCCAGGGGCTGCACCCGACTTGCTGCCTTTTTCCAAAACATCTCTGCAGGTTTTAATGAAGTGGTGCCAGCCCACAGGGACCACGAGGTCTCCTGGGATGCTCAGGGCATGATCCCTGGCCAGACCCCTCCGGCAGACCCACCGTGACAGTCCCCCATAAGTCCCCCCCAGCAGTTAACAGTGGCCGTGGCTTGGTAATTTATCCCCAGTGTGTATTTTATGTTCTCCTCCAGCATTTGAATACTTTTTCCACTCTCATCGATCAGGCTCTACTGCACGAACAGGGACTTGCGGTGACACCGATGCCATCCCCAGGGCCCACGTGGGCTTCCCCACATCTCTGCTAACCCCCATCTCCTTTTCTCTGTTCCCAAAGATCCTGTCCAACGTTGCCATCTACCTTTGCGCCATCACGGTGGGCACCATGTCCTACTACATGGCCGACCGCAAGCACCGCAAAGCCTTCCTCGAAGCGCGCCAGTCCCTCGAGGTCAAGCTCAACCTGGAGGAGCAGAGCCAGCAGCAGGTAGGAGCCACGGCTTGGCAAGGGGACAGCGTGGGGACAGGGCAGGAGATGGGAATGGGACACCGGAATGGCTTTGGGAGATGGATAAGGCACCCACAGCCTGCACCCCGCATGGTGCGGAGGGACCGTGGCGGGTGGCGATGGGGACAGGAGGACCCAAGGTGGGAGATGCATTTGGAGTTTTGCACCCTGTGCCCAATTTGGGGACTCTCCATGTGACTGTCCTCTTCCAGGGCCTCCCAGCTCCTGCCACGGCCACCACCAACCTGTCCCCATCCCTCAAGCACAGCCTTGCAGCAAGTGCCCAGCTGCAGCCGCATGGCAGGTCCCTGGGCACGGCCATGCAGCCGGACCCCATCAGGTTTCCGGCCATCTCCCGGGCTGCTCCCTGCGGCAGCCCGGGATGGGGAAGGGATGGCTGGCAGCAAGCAAGCACAGCCAGCAGCTCTCCGCTCATCTCGTGAGCGATGCCCACCGTGACGGAGCCCCATGCCCACGCTGTGCCGGCACCGTGCCGCAGGAGCCGGGGAAGAGGAGCGGTCGGAGGGGAATGGGCATCATGGTGCCAGCCGGCTGTTTGAAAGCCCTGTTGTCTCCAGCCCTCCGTCCGGTGATGAGCTGGGCTAATTTTAGCACCTTATCTGGGGCCTCTCTCCCCATCTCCCATCTCTTATCTGGTTGAGCCGCTGCCAGCAATTTGCTCCCAATGGCAACAAGAGACACGTGGCGGGGCCGGGCCAGCACCACTGGCGTCCTCTTTGCTGCAAAACCTGTGTGGATGCTCGGATGTCTAATAAGGGCTTAGGTCCAGGGAGGGCTTTGGGTGATGGGGGTGAATCCTGAGGCTGGGGGATGCTCCAAGTGAGAGCGCCTTCGAGGCCCCAGCTCATGAGTTTGGAGGGATACAGGAAGGAACATGGGGATTATTATCACATAAGCTCTGTTTCCTTAGGAAATTGAGCTAAAAATAGCCTGTGATCTTGCAGGAGAGGCTGCTAGCGTGAGGCCGAGTGGCTCGGGGCAGGGGGGCTGCAAGGCAGGGAGCGATGCTGGCAGCCAGATCCATCCCTCCTCCCTCCAGGCTATCAGAGGTGGCTGAACCCTTAGCCCTGCGGGCAGAGCTAAGGTTAACGGGAGCCGAGAGCTCCCGCACACCTCCGGCAGCCCCCGGGAATGGGGATGGGGACAGGGACATGGTGCCGTTCCTACAGCAACAGTCCCACCGTGGCTGCACACAGAAATTCCCCCATCCCAGGGGAAAACCTGCTTCATTAACTGAGTTACACTTACTGCAAATCCCCATGTGCATCCAGGTGGATCTATCCCTTCTCCAGCTGTGGGGACAGCAATGGGTATGATGTCCCCAAGCAGGCTTGATCCTCCTGGGGGACCTCGGTTGAGTCCTATGCATGGATGTGGGATACCCATCATGCTTTTAAATTGATAAATCCTCCCTGGCGTAATTAACCCAGGTCCCTACACCCAGCCCCGAACCACCCCCGGGGCAGGACACCCTGGGGCAGCTTGCAAGAACCTTGGGGGACATCAGTGGAGACCCCAAGGTCCCTCCCAGCACCGTGTCCCAGGTTTATTTGGGCTGATAAAAGCTTGGCCAACCCAAAACATTTTAATTCTCAAGCTCCCAGCAAGGGGCTGGGCTCCGTATCGCACCTGGAGAAGGGATCTGGGGTGCACAGGCAAATTTTGCAGCTCATCAGCTGGTGTCCAAATAAGCGTGTGGGACTGTCCCTCCTTCCCACGGCTCCAGGGACAGGGAGGCTGGTGGCTGCAGTGCCCCAAACCTGCCACCCTCCCATCCTCCTCTGGCTGGGATTTATTCCCACTTGCAAAAATCTGGAGGAGAACTTGTAAAATAGGGAGGAAAATGGTAAAAGCAGTGGTTGGCATCTCCAGCAGAGCATCACCAAGGGGGACCTGCCACCCATGGGTGCATGCCCTCTACCCGTGGGTGCAGGTGTGAAGTCAGGGTGATGGCTCCCAGCTCCCTGGGACACCCTGCTCCGCGTTTACTCTCCCTGCCTGGAGGAAAAGCTCCTGTGGCTTAATCCACCCACTCCCTCCCCACGTGTGGCTGAGAGTTGGGCTAAAGACCTGGCTGGGCCCTGGGGTCCTTCGAGGACGACCAGCTCCACCAGTGAAGAGCTCAGGAGCTTGGAAATGTCACTTTGCTGCTCCCTGTCCCCATGGAGAGGGGAGTGCTCAGACCATAGTGCATGCACCCTGTGTTTGCACCAGGCATTTAGACTGTGAATTTAGACTATGCATTTGCACCATGTATTATTTGCATTGCTGCGCTTGGCACGGGCCTGGCTTCACGTGGTGGCAAACTCCCTTCCCTGCCCCGTTCCCCCAGGAGCGGCTGATGCTCTCCATCCTGCCCAAGCACGTGGCTGATGAGATGCTGAAGGACATGAAGAAGGACCCGAGCCAGAAGGAGATGCAGCAGTTCAACACCATGTACATGTACCGCCATGAGAACGTCAGGTAGGACCGTCCCTTCACTGTGCGACCCCGTGCCATCCTCATGGGGAAAAAAAACCCTCTATTTTGGGGGCAAAAATGTGGATTTTGCAGTCTGGCTAGAAAAGAGGGGAGAGATTGGGGTGGTTTCCAGCTCAAGCAAAGGGTGACAGGGGACAGCCAGCAACCAGACCATGGCTTGGGAGCCCCTTTTTGCTCCAGCCATGGTTTGCAGAGCATCATTTTTGGCTACGTCCCAAAATAGCCTTTGCTCTGGCTTGGATGCCCTGGAAAAAAAGGAGAGTGGGGAGGGGGGGGTGTTCCGGGCAGGGGGGACTCCGGAGCTGAGCCGCTCGCTGTTGCTCCCCGCAGCATCCTCTTCGCAGACATCGTGGGCTTCACCCAACTCTCCTCGTCCTGCAGCGCCCAGGAGCTGGTGAAGCTCCTTAACGAGCTCTTTGCCCGATTCGACAAGCTGGCGGCCGTAAGTGCCCCCCTAACCCCGCCTGGCATGTAATGAGCAGGCCAGGTCTCAGCCACTACCCTGCCCCAGCTCCAGCTGAAAGCTGCAGCCCAAGATGGGGATGAGGAGGTTAAAATATTATTGCTCCGGGATGTGGGAGATGCCCTGCCCTGCGTTGCAAAAATAGAGCAGGGAAGGGCCCCCCCCCCCCCGCTCCCAACACCAGCCAGGCTGCAGCCGGGCTCCTGGCCGAGCCCTCGGGGGAGGCAGGGTGGGAATGGAAAATCCGATTATTTGTGTCCCTGCTGGGCGTGGGAGACCTCTGCGTGGGTCAAGGTCAGCCTGGGAGAGGGACGGAAGGAGCTGGAGGGGGGGGGTGGTTCCCAGCTGATGGGTGGGGGGCTGATACTGTGCCCCCCCCTCCCGTCCCCAGAAATACCATCAGCTGCGCATCAAGATCCTGGGTGACTGCTACTACTGCATCTGCGGGCTGCCCGAGTACCGGGAGGACCACGCCGTCTGCTCCATCATGATGGGGCTGGCCATGGTGGAGGCCATTTCGTAAGGGCTTTCTCCTGGGGGAGGGAGGGTGTTCACCCCCAGGGAGGGCAGGGGGTCCTGGTGGGCTGGGGTACAGCCTGGGGGGCTTTGGGGGTCCAGCCTCTGCAAAATGCGTTAAAATATGGAGGGGTGTTAATCAATGATGGGGGGTCGGGATGGGAATGGGCTGTGGGGTGGAGTGGGGATGGATTGGGAGGGGGTCACCCCTATATCATCCCCATCTTCCCCCCCAGCTATGTGCGGGAGAAGACCAAGACGGCGGTGGACATGCGGGTGGGGGTGCACAGCGGGACGGTGCTGGGGGGGGTGCTGGGCCAGAAGCGCTGGCAATACGACGTGTGGTCCACCGACGTCACCGTGGCCAACAAGATGGAGGCGGGCGGCATCCCCGGGTGAGCATCTCCAGGGGGGAGCTGGAGGGGGACGGGGTCGGGGTGCACCCAAGGGTGACACCGGTGCCCGGTGCTGGCAGGCGGGTGCACATCTCGCAGAGCACCATGGATTGCCTGAAGGGTGAATTCGAGGTGGAGCCGGGTGAAGGTGGCTCACGCTGCGAGTATCTGAAGGAGAAAGGCATCGTCACCTACCTCGTCGTGGTCCCCAAGCAGCCTCTGCGCAACGGCATCAACGGGGTGGTAAGTGGCGGCAGCGGTGCCGTGGTGAGCCGGGGTTGAGGGGGACGAGGACACCCCACCGCCACCCACCACCTTCACCTTGCAGAAGCTGTCGCTAACCTCATCCCATGGTGGCTCCCCACCGTTGGTCAACACCAAAGAGCGCAACGGCAGCCTCAGCCTGGCCTGTGCCAGCCCCGAGGAGCCTGAGGAGCCTGACGCCAGAGTGAGGGGCACCCTGGAGACCGGGGAGGAGGATGGAGAGGTACAGCCTATGCAAAGCATCCCCCTTCCAGCAGCTCACCTGCATTTGGGGTGGGGGGGTCTGCTGATAACCACACTGGGGTGGCTGAACATCCCACTGGTGCTGGCATGGTCTTGCTGATGCCTTGGCTGTGCTGGTGCAGGCAGTGAACCCCTCCTTCCCCAATCCTCGGCGGCGGCTGCGGTTGCGGGACCTGGCCGAGCGGGTGATCGATGCCTCACAGAACGAGCAGGAGCTCAACAAGCTGCTCAACGAAGCCTTGCTGGAGCGCGAGTCCATCCAGGCGTGAGTCACTCCAGCCAGCAGTGTGTCCCGGCACAGCTCGGCAGGTCTCCAGTGCTGCTGGGTGCTAATGGGTGGTGTTGCCAGCAGGCTGAAGGGGAAGAGCACCTTCCAGCTCTCCATGCGCTTCATTGACCCCGAAATGGAGACGCGCTACTCGGTGGAGAAGGAGAAGCAGAGCGGGGCCGCCTTCAGCTGCTCCTGCGTTGTCCTCTTCTTCACCGCCTTGGTGGAGGTCTTCATCGACCCCTGGTAAGGCAGGGAGGTGGTGGGGATGGGTGGCCTTGAGCCACGCTTGGCCCCACCGGGCTTCAAACCCATTCCCTCTTGGCCTTTTTGGCAGGTTGGTGGCCAACTACGTGACTTTTGTGGTGGGGGAAATCCTGCTGCTCATCCTCACCCTCTGCTCATTGGCTGCCATCTTCCCCCGGGTGAGACAGGATGGGCTCACCACTCATAGGGATGGGAGACCATGATGTCCCATCGCCGTGTCCTGCCTAGGCTAACTCCCCCACTTTCCTCTCTCCATAGGTCTTCCCCAAAAAGCTCGTGGCCTTCTCCACCTGGATTGACAGGACCCGCTGGGCACGCAACACCTGGGCCATGGCTGCCATCATCATTGTAACCATGGCCGACATCGTGGACATGGTGAGCTTACAGCCTGGGTGCCAGCGGGGCTGAGTCTGCTCCAACCTCCATCCAAGCAGCCCATAATTGTGCACAGCCCTGTCTATGGCTGATTGTTAAAGCAATTAGCAGGGCTGCATTGTAGGGGAGAAATTTAGGTTGGGTTTCCTCCTCCTGCTCTGCAAAGCACCCTGTCCTTTGGGGTGGCCATGCAGCCCATGGAGAGGTGCTCCCTGTCCCCATGTCCCCCTCTTCACCCTGCCCTCGTGCCCCCAGCTCAGCTGCCGGCAGGACCACGGTGGGACGAGCAACGGGACAATGGGGCCACCGCGGCCGGGTGGCTGCGGGGAGCAGCCCAAGTACTACAGCTACATCGCCTTGCTTGCCTTGGTGGCCACCATCATGCTGGTGCAGGTCAGCCACATGGTCAAGCTGACCCTCATGGTGCTGATCACCGGGGCCACCGGCACCGTCAACATCTACGCCTGGGAGCACATCTTCGACCAGTACGACCGCCGCCGTGGCCAGCAAAGCTTGTAAGGGGTGGCGGGGGGGGTGGTGGGCACA
>JANZLQ010000017.1:28519782-28530020 GCA_026212715.1 Elanus axillaris | reverse complement strand
GGGGGGGGGGGCCACAGGCTAAGGGGCACGGCCATGCCCACCACCCACCCATGCCTTGCCACCTCTGCCAGCAGGTCCTCACTGGTCCCCTCCAAGTACTCCATGACAGCGATGATCTTCATCGTGATGCTCAGCTTCTACTACTTCTCTCGCCACGTGAGTGACTTGCCTCCCCACCTCAGGAAGCTCCCGTCCCCTCTGCGTCTTCACCCTCACTCCCTGGTCCTTATTTCTTGCAAGCTCCAAGGCAGCAGGATTTGTCCCCAGCTGTGAACAGCGTCTCTGACTCTTCTCCAAGGAAGTCCACCCAAGGGCCCTCCAGGCCCACATCAGTGCAGAGAACACCTTCATCTTGCCCCCATGGTTGGGGTGGGCAGCAACGTGGTGGCCCTAAGGCCCATACCTACCCTGTGAGGGCCCCATTTGTACCTTGGAGCAGGTCTTACATCCCCAGTTAGGGCATCACCTTGTCCCAGAGCCTTCTTCCATGCTACCCCCAAGCCCAGACCAGCCCCACAGTGGCTGAGATGCTCCCAGCGTTGGATGGGACCCATTGGTGGTTGGGAACTGGGGGTGCAAAAATATCCCTCCATCCACAGGTGGAGAAGCTAGCCAGAACCCTCTTCCTCTGGAAGATCGATGTCCATGACCAGAAGGAGCGCGTCTATGAGATGCGGCGCTGGAACGAGGCCCTCGTCACCAACATGCTGCCCGAGCATGTGGCCCGGCACTTCCTGGGCTCCAAGAAGCGGGATGAGGTGAGGGGCATCCAGGAGGGGGGGTATTTGCCCCCCATTTTGAAGGTGAAGGGGTGGCGGGAGGCATGCTCCAGATCTGGAGGCTTTTCCATAGGCTCCAGCTGAGCATCTTTGGTTGGATGAAGATGATGTCTTGGCCACGCAGGGTGAGGTTGCAGAGCACCCTCATTTTTTCACATGTGCCAAGGGAAGGTGGCTTCATGGGAGGGTTTGGATTTGCCAGAGATGCTGGTGTCACGCATGGGCATGTCCCTGGCTCACGGCCACCATCCCATCCCCAGGAGCTGTACAGCCAGTCCTACGACGAGATCGGTGTCATGTTTGCCTCCCTCCCCAACTTTGCTGACTTCTACACAGAGGAGAGCATCAATAACGGGGGCATTGAGTGCCTGCGTTTCCTCAATGAGATCATCTCCGACTTCGATGCGGTGAGTCGGGATGGAGCTGCCCATGGGGATGGTGTGGGGCTTGGCCAGACCTTCCCTTCCTGCCTCATCTGGGGGCAGAAGGACCTGCCATGGTCCCAGGGTGCCTGAGGGTCTTGTCTCCATGGCTCAGCTCCTGGACGAACCCCAATTCCGCTGCATCACCAAAATCAAAACCATTGGCAGTACCTACATGGCCGCTTCTGGAGTGACCCCCGATGCCAATGCCAATGGCTACAGCACCAAGGTGAGGGGTCACCGTGGTGGGGGGACAGTGGGCAAGGGGTGGGCAGGCCTGACCTGCGCTACCTTTCCAGAAGGAGACCCTCTCGGATAAGGAGCGCTGGCAGCACTTGGCCGACCTGGCCGACTTTGCCTTAGCTATGAAGGTGACGCTGATGAACATCAACTACCAGTCCTTCAACAACTTCATGCTCCGCATAGGCAAGTCCGAGGGTGCGGGGCAAGTTCTGCCTCGGCGTCCCCCATCCCTCCTTCCCCACCAGCGGTGGGACACTGGGCAGCAGCTGTAGGTCGGCCGCTGAAGGCAGCAGGGCTGGTGGGGGAACCTCATTGCCCCAACCCATCCTGTGGGACAGACTCTCCGGCAGACCAGGATGTCCTGTCCGTGTCACCAGGCACACAGGTGACGTCTGCTCCCTGTCTTGCACAGGCATGAACAAAGGGGCCGTGCTGGCGGGCGTCATCGGCGCCCGCAAGCCACACTATGACATCTGGGGCAACACGGTGAACGTGGCCAGCAGGATGGAGTCCACCGGCGTGATGGGGAACATACAGGTAAGAGCGGCGAAGGGGCAACAAATCAGCAACCCGTGGTGGGGCTGCGGCCCTCAAAACACCCCAGGCTTTGGGTGGGAGGGGGAAAGTGCTGGCAGGAGCACACGGGAGGGTTAGGGCTGGCTGAAGGGCTCCTACGAGCTGGGAATGGGGTGAGGTGATGCTCAATGAAGGGCACTCCAAGACAACGGGATGAGAGCCAGGCTGGTGGGTAGACCTGTTGTCCAAGTGGCACAGGGGGGTCCCTGCTCCCCGTGTCATGTGCCAGGCAAAGACCCCCACCAGCCTCCCCGTGTGTCTGCTTGTCCCCACAGGTGGTGGAGGAGACCCACCTCATCCTGAAGGAGTACGGCTTCCGCTTCGTGCGCCGGGGAGCCATCTACGTCAAGGGCAAAGGGGAGCTGCTCACCTTCTTCCTCAAGGGCCGGGAGAAGCAGGGCTCCTTTGTCAACGGCTCCTCCGTCACCCTGCCCCATCAGGTGGTGGACAGCTCGTGAGGGTCCGGCGCCTGCCCACCACCACAGCCACCACCTCCCGGCACCGAGCAGGGCAGCTCTGGGGTGGGGGGGCCCAGCACCCGCTGCTGGGGACATCCATCCCACCGCCGTCCGGATCCGAAACCAAACTCGAGAAACCAACCCCTTCGCGCGACTCCTTCCGAGCCCCCCGCCGGAGGTTTCTGGTGGGGGGGCGGGATTTGCTCCATCGCGCCTGCGGCCGAGCAGGTGGGAGATGCAGGGCTGCCCCGGTGGGCTCCTGTGGCCATTCACGCTTGCGCGCAAGCACACGCAAGCTCTCAGCCCCCGGCGGGCACAGGGCCAGGGACACACGCTGCCTTTCCCCGGGCATCCCGGGATTCACCGGACACACGGCCACACCATCAGCCGCGCCGGGTGCAGAGCATGTTAAAGTAGCATCATGGGCCCCAGCCGCCGCGCGCTTGGCACGAGGAGATCCAAACTCAGGGCCGGATGGGAAGACACCACGTCTCTCCTGCGTGCCGGCAGCGGTAGCTACAAACCAGGAGCATCCGGGGTTTGCTGTTAGTTTGTACCAAGCTCATCCTCGTCACAAACCACCGTAGCGAGGGGTTCGGGGAGACGGAGAGCGCCGTGCCGCCTTTGACTTGGGGAAGAGAAAAAGGAACCAATATTGTGTATTTCAGATATATAAATATATAGAATATAAGAGTACAGATTGACATTTATATTTCTAAGTGTGGCCTGTTCCCTCCCCACAGCGGGGCTCGCACTTGCCCAGACGCTGCGGTCGACTGCTGTCACTTTGCTGTCGCTTGATGGAAGAGTGGGGACTGACCACGGAGGGGACGGGCATGTTAAACCCGGGGGGAAAAGACAGGCACCCGCAGAGTGTGATTAACACCGCTAGTTTCTGGAATAGAAGCAGCTGAATTTCAAAGCCCGATTCTGCGCCTGCTTTGTTCTGGGGGTTGTGGATACCTCCAGAAGGGTTTGACCACCCTTACGAGGGGATACCGGTTTTGGAGGGATCCTCAAAGGGGAGGCTGGTGCCAGGGCTGAGCACCTCCTGTCCACTGGTAGCATTTGCGCGTCTCCCTCATCAGGGCTCTCGGCTCTTCTAAAGCAGCTCGAGCTGCGAGCGGTCGGCCTTGTGAGCCTTCCTCCATGAGAAGCTCTGAATATTAGGGACAGGAATCACTACCTGAAAAACTGGAGGTCACATTTAAACAAGTTGTCCAGTTCAATGTGGACAAGGAGCTCTCATGATTACAGGAAAAATTTAAAAAATCATAAAGTGCTTTCCCTGTGCCTTCTCACATGTGGGACTGGCATAAAAGTGAGACAGGAAAAAATACTGTCATTTAAACTACGTGCTACACAGCTAAAATCAATAGAAGATTTCTTAAACACCGCAGTTTCAGTAACACAGAACTTTATTAATAAAAGTTTAAAAAATACTGTGACAGAACAGCAAGATTTTAAGGATCTCATCCAGACTTGAAGCACCATGACAGGACAGGACACCAGCACAGCTGCCCCATGCCCGAAGGGAAGGAAACAGCACATGTAAAGCTACTGCTAGTGTGAAATTTTCTGGAAGGTTCAGTGTTCGTGCTTTGCGGGGGGATTAAGGCAGCCCACACAAGGGCATGGGCTGCTGCTGGCAATAACTGAATGTCACCTCTGTCCCTCAACCCCTTCCAGCTTCTAACATAAAGTCCTTTCCTGCCTGCAGTAAGCAGGGTACAGGTTATTCTGCTAGTGCTCGTCTTTTTGAGGTGCAATGGGTAAGTGCATGGTGCTGATCCATAGGGCATCGCCCCCAGAGCACCGAGACCCTGAAGTTTTAATATAGCTTCTGATTCCAACTACGAGATGTTTCCTAGAACTGTGGAGTGCTGCAGCACCAACCAGAGAGATCGGCACTCGAACAAGCGAGAAGCACAGTGCTGAAAAAAGATTATCTGCAACAACAGACACCCAAAGCCTCAAGAAAACACCACTCTCAAGATTCAAACTGGGCCAATTGCTCCTTGGAAGGTTCCCAGCAGCAGTGCTGCAGCCCATGGAAAACAAACGCATTTCAAGATCACCCCCACAGGCAGGGGAGCTCGGGAAGGCGCATTACTGAGGAGAGCCAGGGCGGCTTACATCCACGCCGTCTTCAGCGCTGCCGAAGGAACGGAAGGCTTTGTGCAGGGCCACGCGGCGAAACAGGTCCGAGTGAGCTGCTGCCATCTCTGCTAGAGATGCAGGTGCATCCGCTGGCAGACAGAAGCGGACAGATTAGTGGGGAAAGGAAAGTGATATTGCCAGCATAACACTATTCGCTTCTCATTCTTCCCTCAGTCCCTAGGGAGTCTTTCACTCTCCCTCGCCATGCAGTTGTTCTTCTCATAACCCTTCTCTCTCCTTCCTAACCCTTCATGTCCTGCAGCTCCCCCATGGGATCTGATGGCTGCAGAAAGTGCAAGTGCCTTCAGAAACACCCCCTGGTGACAGGCGAGGACAGGAACGTGGAAGCCTCAGCCACCCAGCTGCTCTCTTTGCTCAGAAGACAGAAATCTGTGAGCCAGGGCAGAACTTCACCTATAAGGGGGTGGCTACTGCAAGGAAAGGAAAGGGGGAACTCTTGGTACAGAACACGACTCCTCCTCCAGCCTAACTGCCAGCCACGGAGCTCGCAGAAGCAGGCCTGAGACCACGACTGATGGCAGAGAAGACATTATTAGTTCCAGCGGCTCTGTTCAGAGCTCCATCTAGCTGCAGCCCAGCCAGCCAGCCGTGAGCAGGATACAGCGCAGCTGGAAACACGGGGAGACAAACGGGCAAATGATTTCTCAGCCCAGTTTGGCGTTTGTAGTAACCAGTTAGAAAATAGCACAGATCCAGGATTAAGCCGTGCCACGGTGTTAGGGTTGCACAAGGCACTCAGCGTTGCAGTCAGTCTTTGCTGTACCAGGAGGAGGTAGTGTCACTGATACAGAGGAAGGGGTTAGGTGGTGTCAGAGAAAGATTTTTCAGGCAGAGATCTTTGTTAGGAGTACTTAGATCTTTGTTACGAATATTTCACAATATCCCTGACCCTTTCTAAGGGGTCATAAACCTCGTTCCTGCCTCTCTTCTCTCTGCTGTTACACTGCAGTATGTGCCAACACACCTAATAGTGCAGCAGGGGCGGTTAGTGCCTGGCTGCCCAACATCCAGCAAGACATCCCAACACCAGGCCTCAATTAATTATTTATCCGCTTGCACTGAGAGCAAGAAATTCCTAATGCTAGGAAGATCCTGTCTTACTTGCTTACAAGTAACTCCCACCCTGCAGAAAGGTCACGGGACCGGGTGCCAGGTTTTCAAGGATCAGAAACAAGTCCAAGGCCGTAAGTCGACTGGAACAAACTATCACTGTGACTGATGGTTTCTAAGTTTCTGCCTGCAGTTGCTTGCCAGGCTCTCCCACATGCACAGAGTGTACTAGCACAGGCTGGCCCTTATCTGGGAACCTTGTGAAAACAGCATCCTGATCCTGCTAGGACCATGCTGGAGTCTGCACTCTGAGCAACTGCAAACTGAGAACGAGCAGCCCTTCCATCTGAAGTGACACAAGCTTGCGCTTTTCTTCCTCAGCCCCACTGTATTTCCCTCCCTCCAGCCATCCCATCTTGCCAGTATTGCAAGAGATCTGTGCTTTTGTGCTAGAGATGAGTTACAACTGCTTCAAGAGTCAGCACCGACGGCACACAACCACTTCTATAATCTTTTCTCTCTCAGAAATAGGGCAACTTGCTCCCTTTTGTCTCCAAGCTTAACTAGAAAGAAACCCCACCCATCTGCAGAACCACAGTACGGTCTGCCTACCCCACACCCCCAGACAGACCCACACACCATCCACTTACGCATGCAGGAAACCTTGACTTCAGTGGGGAGGCTGGAACAGACATCTCCGTAAAGCAGCCTCACGTTGAATGGAAAGGTCTTGCTTTTACTTGACACCTTGTAATTAAAGACCAGCAAGTTACACAAGGAGTTCCTCTGTAAGGTTCCTTCTATCCAGTCTGAAAAGTGCTCCTGCAGGGACAAAGACAACTTCTGAAACATGAAGCTAGGAAGGGAGTCCATCAGCATAGGGCTGGGAGCTTGCCAAGTGCAGTGCCCCCACCCTCATACCAGCCTGGCATGCCCATATGTCAAGCAAAAACCCTCATGTGGGAAAGACTTAAATAAATCAGTGCTCATGCATGCCCTTAAGCCACATCCTCCAGCAGCTCTTTACAAGATGACAGCTATTTCAGCATAGGGACCTCCGGAGTCTAGCAGTAAATTTTAAATGAGCCACCAGACAACATCCAAGTACGTGACAATCGACAGAACAAGCAACTGAGTTTATAGTCACACAATAATTTGCAAAGTTCTGAAAAACCAGAACCATGAGTGCTCCACGTAAAGAAAACTGCCAAATTCCCCCCAGCACTCCAGAGGCTCATAATACTAGGTACGTCAAAGGGAAAAGGATGGGTGAACAGCATTGCTGCGGCCACTGGTACCTGTAACTGGTCTGCCTGGTACTTTCTCCCAGCATAAGCGTTGAGGTGGTTAGACAGGACGGACAAGAAGCGCCCGATGCTCTTCTGCAAGTACTCCTTGGCTATCTGCTCCAGGGGGATGAAGGTGGGGATGGAGTGCTTGTGAATCTGCACTTCTGGCTTGACGAGAAGGTGCAGGTAGTAAGACTCCAAGTAGGTGCACTCATAAGCCGTGCTGATGCAGAAACATGCTCCCTGCTTGGTCCGCTTCCCACTGATCCCTTGGGTCCAGAGAGAGAGGGTTTACTCAGCACTACTCTAACTCATCACTACAAGGCAGCTTTGCTGGGGCAACACAGACTGCAAGAGGGGCTGCGTCCTCTTACTAGGCAAGCTCAGGGAGCTGCCTCAGAGGATTAAAGACTTGCAACAGTTTAGGGACATAAAACACAGCAACTTTTTAATATGGGACCTCTAATGAATTCAAGCAGCTTAACGGCAGCTTCAATTCACAATAACTGAGTTATGCTGCCAATTTCTAACACAGTCCTGGCTCCAACGCGACAGGGAGAACAGGGTGCCCTGGGTGGAGGAAAGCAGGGCTTCACTGCACCAAGGACAGCAGCAGGAGCGCTCACAGAGCAGGGGCTGAGCCCCTTTGCATCAAGCAGGGCTCACATCCTCGCGCTGCCCAGAACACAGAGCAAAGGTGACTCTCGTTGGAAATCAAGATTTTTTTAAAAAGCTCAGGAGCAGATGAAAAGAGGGTGCTGACCTCACAAGCTTGCTTCGAAGACCTAGACCACTGGATATTTAACTGCCTAATTCTCAAAGATTTCATTTGTACATTTTCCAGAATCTAGACCTTAGTTTAAATAATACTGTTCAGTAAATAATAGTTCCTGGAACATCCCATAGGCCTCCTGTGAAAGGCACGGAATTACAAGCTTACTGCTCTTCCAGCATTTTCAGACTCTAATGGCTTCCAGCACAACTGCAGCAATGTTAACAGGGAAGTTACACTTCACATCAGGCTCATTTTCCAAAATTTAGCACCCCAGAAATGCAGCTGTTGGCAGAACACACACAAATCTCGAGACATTACCTGTGAGGTAGGAGACATGCAGCATGCCCTTCATGTTTTTTATCTTCCACTCCAAAACAGCCTGAGCACTGGACTTGGCTGGATCGAACACGACTCTTTCTTTCACAAGTTGCTACAAAAGCCAGAAGAGAAGAGAGGTCAAAAATCATTGACGCAAACATGTCACCTGCAGGGAACATAGTCAGGATACAGAGAAATAATAACCGGGCTCTGAAAAAAGTGAGATTGCATTTCTAGCAGAAGAGGGGAGAAATGAAGCAGAAGAGGGGAGGGAGAAAAAAAAAATCAAGAAGAGAGTTCAGAAACAGCTACCTGATCTCCAAGTAAGTAGACCCAGCAGTTCTGGACTACACAGTACTGAAAACAGGGGACCCCAGGACTGTATGTCACTTAAAAAGGGAAAATAAAAAAACCCATAGCTGACTTTAGGTGAATAACCTCAGTAAATCCACCCTCTGAGAGCAGGAGCACACCAGAGCCCTTGTAGATCTCTGCAGCAAGCCCTTTCCCACCACCTTTTGCTTCTTCTCCACTTTAGCCCGCAGCTTATCCCTCTGGAGTCTCAGCTCCCGCACTTTCTTTTTCAGCCTAGCCAGCTTCTCTTCTTGCCGCTTCAATTCCTCTTGCTTCAGGGCTGACTCACGAGCCTCTGCCTCCAGCCTTTCCAGGTGAGCAAACACCCCTGCGAGGAAAAGCACAACATGCTCAAAAATCCAGGCTGTGATTATTAGTGGTCTGCACTGCGGCACCCGAAACAAAGTAGGTCCAGTGCAGCTACATAAAGAAACCGCTTAAAATAGCTTTTCAAGGGGCAGAGGACAGGCAAACACCTGATGAAGAGGCTTTGGGGCATTTTAAACAGCAAGGCTGAGTGCTAGCAGACCCTAAACACAGGGGTACCCCTTACCAGCTAGCTAAGCTCCTGGAAAGCAGAGCAAGCTAGCAGACGCACCACTCCCAATCCCAAGAGATCTGCAACTCCCAGTTTTACTCCTAACCCAGCACACAGAGCAGGGAAGTGACTTCTCTGAAGCCCCCGTGACCCTCAGCTGGCGGAGGGTGACTCAAGACCCGACTCAGCAAGCCAGGGGGTCACTGCTGGCCCCAAACATTTTAGGGTTCACTCCTGCAGGAGGACACACTTTGCACTTGGATGGCCCGCACCCCAGGCAGCTCACCCTCTGGAGAATTCCTTTTCCTTTCCTCCATCTTTCCTCGATGTTCTCCCGCGAGCGAGAAGGCAGATGTCAGCCCTCCCCGGCCAAGCTTCACTCCTTTGGAAGCAGCGACGTGGGAGCAGCCACAGCTCTTCCTCAGGAGACCTTCCTCTTCCTCCTGCTGCAGCAACGGGACCCTGAGAAGCGCCGAGGGCAGGCCCAGCACCCGGGCCGACCCCACGCAGGCACAATCCCACGGGCCGACGGCTGAGCAGACACGTTATCGCCCAACAGTTGCTACCAGCCACCGTTTCACACCAGCCCCACAAGGAAAAAAAAAAACCAGGAGCGCAGGAAAGGGCAGGATTCACCGGCCTCCGACGGCGGGACGAGCCCGGGCAGCCGCCATAGCCGCGGGGGGACCGGGACTCTCTCCACACACGGACGGGGTGAGGGGGGACGGGGTGAGGGGACCCCCCCCGTGCCCGGTTCTCCAAGGTCTCCCACACTCACCACAGCAACCGGCGCTCAAGCCGCCCGCCTTCAGCACCGCCACAACGACGTCACCTCCCCTCACGCCCTTTCTCGCCTTTTGCCGTACAACAAAATGGCGGCGGCGCTGCCTTTCTCTCTTCCCGGCACGCCCCGCGCAGGCGCGCGGGACCGCACCTCCCAGTAGGCTGTGCGGCAGTCGTACGGCAACATGGCGGCGCCCGGTGCAGCGGCAGCGGCGGCGGCGCTGGTGCAGTACGTGGTGCTGCGGGGGGACCTGGGCCGCCCGCCCCGGTCGTGGCCGTTGGGCGCGGTAGTGGCGCAGGGATGCCACGCCGCCCTGGCAGCCGCGCATGCGCACCGCCAGCACCCCGACACCCGCGCCTACCTGGAATCGGGCGGCGCCATGCGGACTGTCGTGCTGGAGGTGCGCGGGGCAGGATGGGAGCCGCGGGGCATGCCGGGAGCGCAGCGCTGGGGAAGGCGGGGTGGGGGTGG
>JANZLQ010000017.1:28483677-28516661 GCA_026212715.1 Elanus axillaris | reverse complement strand
AAACCCCCACCCCCCCAATAAACCAAAAAACCCCCTTTTTGCTCCAAACACTACGAGCTGAAGAATGGCTGCGGGTTGAGATATCAAAAATCTCAGAAAAATATATAATATATATATTTATATATCTCTGTACGTCTTCTTATTTAAATTTCACATTCCTCGAAAAGCGATTATTCAGTCAGTAGCTGCTGAAGAAGGCTCTTCTGCTGGCCCGGCGGCGGCGGTGGCCCGGCGGCGTTTTTCGGGGTGCCCAAGGGAGCCGGCGGGTTGAGGTAGGGATCTCCTACCAAATTCACTGTACACTGTACGTCGGCAAAGACCTGAACCTGTTGTACCTGCTGGGACACAAAAGAGAAGAGGGGATTTAGCGGGGCCGGGGCAGGGGCCGGCGGCGGCGGATCTGGGTACTACGTGAAGTGGAAACTCACTAGAGACTTCCTCTAGTCTGGAGCCACCCCAGAGAAGAACTCTTCTGTCTTCTTGTCCTATAAAAAGAAAACCGCTGCAACTCATTCGGCTCTGCGAGGTTCATAACGTTGCTCATCCAAAAAAAAAAAAAAAGGGAAAAAAGAAAAAAAAAAAAAGGATTTTGGGGGGGAAAAAACCAAAAAGAAGCCCAGCCTGGCATCCCTTGGGTGAAGAGGAGCCGCGGCGTGGTGGCCGTGCCGGCGGTTGTGGGGTGGTGAGCGAGGTCCAGCGCGGCTGTTTGATCAAAATTAAGAGCTTTGGCGTGTCTCGGCGGCGCTGCCGGCGCGTCCCTACGGGCTCTGCGAAACCAAGGCTGCGCTACGGGGAAGGGGGAGGCGACGCCGTGACGCCGGCGGGTGTTGGATGAGATGGGGATGAACCGCATCGTCCCCGGGAGCCGGAGACATCGGTGCCGGCGGGCGGCTGGGCACACTTTGGTGGTGCTTGGTGCTGCTCAGAGGGACAGGCAGCGTCCGGCAGCGCTGTCTGCGGGGACGGATGCCGCCCCTGGAGCCTCCCCCATCCAAATTTCCTCAATCCGCCGCGCTTTAACGTGGCGGCCAGGCAGCACAGGGGCCTCGGCCGCTCCGGTGATGGCCAAGCCTAGGAAAGAAACCCTCCCTGCTCGCTGTCAGCCCGGAGCCGGGGCGAGGGGTGTCTAGCACCAACACTCGCGTATTTTTCCAGCTCGGCTGCGGCGTCACCGCTCTTCCATGCCAGCAAGGAGGCCGAAAACGCTCACAGCAGCAGCGTGAGCTTTGATGCAAAGAGGTTTTGTGAGCGGAGCCGGCGTCCCCGAGGGCTGGCCGTCCCCCAGCGCTGGCAGGACCACGGTGTGCTTCAGCCCAACCCTGCCAACCAGGGCCGGCCCCGGTGGAAACCAAGCGTGCCGAGCCGGTACGGCCGGGGACGTTCAGCCTTTATGGGGGGGGAACCCGTGAAACTCCTCGGGGTACCTGAGATGCGCTTAGCAGTTTCTTACTGACCTGCGCCCCATCTGCTTCTGTTTTCAAAAGGTCAGTGGAGGAAAGCTGGTTGCAGTAAAGGCCCGTGGGTCTCAGCGCTGGGTCATTTACCTGTCAAAAGCAAGATCCAGGCTCAGCCGGGGCTCCTGGATGCCAGAGGGGCACTCGCCACCTTCTCGAGCTGAGTTTTGGGGGGATCTGGGGAGGGGATGCTCATGGCTGGGGCAGTGCTGGGAGACTGTGCTGTCAGCATCCTCCCTGCACGGTTTTGGGGCATCGGTGGGGGAATCCCAGTGGGCAACTGGGACCTGTTTCACCTTTCTCCCCACCTCCTGCACCTCTGCTTGGGGCTGCTGCTGGCTCCGGGGGCATCTCATCCCCAGGGAGAATGAAATGGCACCCAACTGCCTGGCGAGAGGGGCAAAAGCCACCGGCTCAGCCCGTGCACTGCGGCCAGCTCAGGGGAGGGACCAGCCTCCTTCTTTGCCGAGCTCTGCAGCTTCTCCCCTGGGAGGCTGCAAGCCCCAGCTCGCGACATCACACACAAAACCAATGAGCCAGGAGCTTAACGGCGCTGAGACAAACCCCAGCAGCTAAAAATGTTGAAGGCATCTCAGTCTGGCCCAGGGAGGATCTCACCGAAGGGCTGGGATTGCGGAAAGGTCCCGTATCCAACCATTCCCATTCCCTGTTCCCCAGCCCCAGCCCACCACGAGGGCTGCAGGTGCTGGAGATCCTCAGCACATCCCTGCACCCCCAAGGACACACGGGGCACCCCAGGGTGCCGGTGACCTTGGGTTCCAGCACAGCAGCAATGCCAGCAAAGGCAGCCAGACCTTTGCTGCTTCCCCCTTTGGACACCGGTACCCCCAGGGCCAGAGAAAGGAACGCTGAACCCCTGGGAGGTGGTTGACCATCCCAGGAGCAGGGACAGCACGGCACTGACCTGCTCTGAGCACATGGAGCTCATCCCGGGCATCTGCAGCGAGTTCATCTGCATTTGTCCGGCCATGGGGTTCATGTTCTGGACGTTGGTGTTTCCTCCCGCCATGGAGACAGTGATGCTCATGTTGTTGTACATGCCCTGCTGAGCAGGCGCCGGCTGGCTCTGCCCCGCCTGGCTGAATACGCTGGAAGAGAGAAAAAAGCATTACCCGGGTGTACGTGGTGGTAGGAGGCACCTCGAGGTGTGTGCCGAGCCCCTGGGGTGGCCCAAGCCGCGATGGCAGCCAGCCTGCTTCTCGGTGAATGCCGAGACCGCCCGTGGCAGAGAGCCGGTGGAGCAGACGGGAGCCCTGCGGGTCCTTGGGGACAGCGGGAGGGACAGGGAGGTGTTAGAGGTGCTGCCTGCAGCGAGGCTTAACCAGCATGGAGGCTGGGAGGAAGGAAGGTGGCTGCTGCGGAGACATCCTCCCTCCGCTCCTCCTGTAGCAGGAGGCTCCTCGGTGTGATGGGTTGGAGCAGGAGAAACACTAGTGCCAAGAGAGGGATCATTACAGGGCTTCAGGCTGGATTAAGGGTCAGTCAGCCTGGTTTATGTGACACCGAGTTCACCCCTTCACGCTCCTTCCAGTGCCCTCCTCAAGACCTGACCGTCCCCACTTCGGCTCCAGGCAGAAGGACAGCTCTCCATCGCAAGGCAAGGTGAAACATCCCACCTCCAGCAGAGCTCCCATCTCCTCCCACCCAGCCCAGTAACCTCCTGCTCTGTGCTGCTTGACCAGAACAGGTTAGCTGAACTACCTGCACAGAGCCAAGACACAAAGCAAGGCATCCCCCAGGTGAGCTTTTGGGGTTTTTTTTCTCCATTTCTGGAGAGTCTTGTGACTCTTCCCATTTGCTTCCCTACATCAGAGCTGGACACATCTTAAGAAAGTCATGCAATGACCTGGGACCGCTGGTCTTGACTCAATTTATTGTCATGTTTCCTAAGGCCACTTTCATGAGACATAAATCAGCCATTTGTTTAATTAAAAGCCAAAGACCTGCTTCGTGTCTTACTCAACACATGTGCTCATTCATTTAAATGCTCTGGGCTTTTGGCCGCCCCTGAGTCGAGGTGAAGATGAGGACATGGGTTGATGGTGACTTCTGGAGGACGTCATGGTAGGAGAACACAGCCTATACTCAGCACGTGTCCTCAGCCAGGTGTCACCAAAGGGCACCGCCAGCCCTGCCAACACCCTACCAGGGGACCATCACTTTGGTGTCACCTTCTCTGTGTGGCTGTGTCATCCCGTGTGCTCCAGGTTATGCCCACCATGATCTTACTTGCTATTCCCCATGGCTCCTTGCTGCCAAGTCTTCATGTCAGGCGACTGGTAGCCCGGTGTCGGTGGAGCTGGCTGCAGCATGGGGCTTTGCGAAGGTGGGAGCTGGGGTGACATCAAAGGGCTGCTGGGGCTGAGCGACGGAGCAAAGGCAGGTTCGCTTTGCTGACCCATGCCTGGGGAAGGACAGGGAGTGTCAGTGGTGCCGAGACCCCCGCCAGCAGTCCCAATGCCCTCCTTCTCTCTTGCAACTGCTAGCGTCAAACCAGAACTATCATCCTTGACTTTTGGTCTCAGGGTCTCTGATTTTTGTTTCGAGTAGATGTATTGCTCAAATGCAAATAATTCAGGGATGAAGGAGCAGAGAACCCCCCCTCTCAAGTGGTTTCCATCAGCAGGTGCTCCTCTTTAGCATCACACCTGGCTGGAAAATAGCCAGGATAACAGTGAGACAATGCCAAAGGAGGTTCCTGTGGGACTATTGCAGCCACAGAGCAGTTTACTCATCAGCAGTCCACCTTGCTGAGACCCTGCATTGACACTTGAACGTGAAAGACCTTCAAGATGGTGCCCATCTGCACACAACTCTGCACTGGCTCATCCATCCCATAGGAGCTTGGTGCCCACACAAGAGGCATAAGCTGCCCACAGCTCATTTCAGCCATCCCCGCAAGGCTTTGGCCTTTGCTGGAGCATATATATTTAAGGAAGCACAATGTAGAGGACTGCCTTGCAGTTTGATTTTTAAGGAAAGAATTAAAATTGCTCAAACGATAGATATTTTTTTTCTCCCGAGATTCAACCAGAAAAGGTCCCTTGGGAGGAGGAGGAGACCAGGGACCAGACCAGGATGGGTGAGATGGCCGGGGATGAAGCCTGGGTTGATGGGCAAGCAGAGCTGGGCTGCAGCATCCTCGGGGGGTCTCAGCTCTGTCTTCCACCTCTCCCTCCCCACCGCCGGACAGCTTTCCAGTGCAACCAACTGCTTGACGTACCTGATCCCGAATACTGAAAGATGTTCTGCTGCATCTGCGGGGTCATTCCGGCGCCGAACTGCCCTCCGACGCCGCCCATCATCCCCCTGTTCACCATGCTGCTGCGGTTAGCCAGCGCGGCCTCGGGGTTGGATGCCAACGGCGAGAAGGGGCTGGTGGAGGTGGGAGGGTTTCCCGGGGTCGTACCGTAGTTTGGGGGGTAAGGGAACTGCTGGGGGGGTGCCTGGGGCAAGCGAGCGGCTCCAATCTGTACCGGGAGCCCGGCGGAGGGAGGGAGGTTGTTTCCGAAGCTTTGCTGTCTCATCAGGATGGCTCGCTGCTGCATGAGCTGCCGCTGCCGGTGCTGTTGGCTGTAGAGCTCGCGCTGGCGCTGGGCCAGCATCTGGGCGTTGAGGGGAGGCTGCGGGGAAGGAGGGCGATGTCCTAATTGTCACCGTTAACCCTCCGGTTCTTGCAAAAAGCTCAGAGCCCCCCTGCCCCGGTGCAAGAGCCATAGGTGCTCCCCTTCCCCAGCTTGGGGTGCCCATCCTTGGTTTGCAAGGAAAGCTGGAAAAAACCCCAAATGCTGTAAATTGGCCCATTTGCACCACTGCTGGGCAGAGCAGGTTGGAGATACTAAAGATCAGCCTCTGCATGTACCAAATGGCAAAGCTCCAGGAGCCAGAGCATCCCCCAAGCCAGGAAAACGGGCTCTCAGTCACCTGGCTGCCACTGACCACCCCTCTTCTCTGCGGGACCCACTTCTTGTGCCCTCACTGGGATGCTCCCATGTGCCAGAGCCCAGGATACCTGACTTTGACTCTTTTTTGTTGTGAGATGTTAAAAAAAAATCCCCATCCCACGAGCTTTTCCATCACCATGGGCTTGTTCCCCATATGGCTGAGCCAGATGTGTTGGAATTAATCACCTTAAAAAGCCTGACAAAGCCATCAGCGGTTGAAATTGGAGCTACAATGGGAACCGTTCGGTCCCCTTCCCCATCAGTAATGCTCCCCATGGCACATTAGGGATGTCACACTGCTTCATGTAAAGACAAAGGCTTCTCCGAGAAGTAGAATAAAGTCACTAGAACTCATCTACACTTTCCAACTTCTCCTCGTACCCAGCAGATGTTTTATCCACTTTATTAGAAGCCAAACAAGAACTTCAGGGCCTGGGGATTTGCAGGATCATTAAGAAGATTCACTAGAGATTCTGGTATTTAAAGGATGGCATCTATTTCCTAAAGATCCTTCTCAATTAAATGTGTTAGCACATCTTTCTCTAAGCAATAACAAAGCATTAATACCTTAAGCAGGTGGAGGAGCTGGAATAAGGGTGAAGCAAAAAAACCACCCGACCCACAGCAGCTCATCTTGCGGCCACCTCTCTCTGCATGCGGGAGAATTCTTCTCTCCCGTTAATGACAGAGCAGTGAGCCAGGCTGTGCTAACAGGGAGGGCATGGGGATTAACCCTCAATTTTCCCCAGCTGGAGGACCGTGCTGCATCCCCCTTACCTGCGGCGTGATCTGCTGCTGCATCCCTGCCCGCATGTTGATGCCCACCGGGGAATTGGCTGCAAACTGGTTGAGGATCGCCTGCCGGTTTTGATGGATCAGCTGGAGGCGAGAAAAAAAAAAGCCAGGGAGACCTTCAAAACTCCGATACAGGAGCTTCCCACCCATCTGATCCCTTCCGACTGGGATACTTGGGGCTGCAGGCAGGACCGAGGGTCCCTCCATCTCCCTGCCCGTGGCCCTGGGACGCGGAGGGGGAAGAATTACCTGCTGCTGCCCCTGCAGCCGCTGCTGCAGCTGAAGTCGCAGCTGGTTGGGGGCCGTCGGGGGTCTGTTGAGCGTCTGCCGGGGTTGCATGGCCATGTTGGTGGGGAAGGCGCCGCGGGGCGGCGGTACCTGCACCGGCATGGGTCCGAAGGACGGCTTCTGCCTGACCATGCCGGGGAAGGCGCCGGGGAGGTTGGTGGTGGGAGAGGCGGAGGAGTAAGGCTGGGGGTACATGCCGGGTTTCTGCTCCATCATGAGCGGTGGGGTGGCTTGTTGGGGCTGGAACCGCTCCGTCAGGGCTTCCAGCCCGCCGCCCTGGCGAAGGCAAAGGGGGAGGAAAATATCAGTTTGGAGCCCCACCGGCACCCGACCTCTCCCAGGAGAGCTCAGAGGGGATGGAGGACGTGCCTGGTGTGGGGCAGCTCGCTCAAGAGGATGCTGCTGCCTGTGACCCTCCTCTGCCGGGCCACGCTCCAGCCTGTGCGAGCAGAAGCACAGCGTCGAGGAGGGCATTAAACACCTGCTCCCCGGGGCTCAGCAAACCTTAGAGAGATGGAAATGATTTCTTTTGGCTTGCTTGTGGGCAAAGACTGAGGCAAGGCTTTTCAAAAGGGCTCGGGGCTCATCTGCCCAGGCTGCTGGGGGGAAGCAGCGGTGGGTAGAGGGAGGTGATGCTGCCTTCCTCTGCCTCCGTCTGCCTTCCTCTGCAGGGTCTGCTACCACTGACCTGCTCACCTGGGCTCCAGACAGCAGCATGCCTGGTTGGACAGATGCTAAGGCTTAGAGGATTGACCTGAACATGAAAAATAGTTTGTGCTCTCTCTCCTTTCCTATTTGTATGCAGCCTCAGAGGCTCGGCTGGAGGAAGAGGGTATGGCCTTTCGGGTCCCCATCTGCCCCAAGAGCACCTTGGACACAGACCATGGCCAAGGGTGGGAGCCACGGACCCCCAGGACTGGGAGAGCTCATGGGGTAGCATGGCTGTACTCCTGCGCTGCTCACCGACCCCCCACGCTAGGAACCCACGGGAGACGGACCTTTTGGTCTATAGTACAGCCATTCCTGTACAAATGAGCCGTATTACAGCCAGGGGATGAATTCCACACCAGTAAATCATAGTAAGAAGATATTCTATGCTGCTCTAGCTTGGCTCAGGCAGAGAAATCTGGTGTTTGAGCTATGAACCCACAGAGAAGCAACACCTCAGAGCCAGAATCCTTAATCCGAGTCCCACAGATTAAGAGAAAGCTGCGTTAAGAGAAACTGGACACAGAACCCACCCCAGCCCCCCCAAGTCCCATTGCCTTTGGGATTTGGTTAGATGGTGGCCATCAAAAGACTGAGGCTTGAAGGCAGGGATGAGGATATGGGAATAGTGGTGGGGAAAAAAGTATTGCTTAGGATCAGTTAAGATGGTGGTGGGGACAATTGCTTAAGATAAATTAGGATGGAGTTTATAAGGTTCAAGGACTGGATACCAGGACATAAACCAGTAGCCAGCAATGGCCAGAAACCACGGACCTGCTGAAATGAGGCTCTTTTACTCTTCTCTCCCCAAACTACCCAGTTTCCAGCTGCCTCCTGATTAAACTGGGTGCAGGTATCTCCAGCACTCCATCCCACCGTGTCTGTGGTAGCACAGAGAAGATGGTGGGTTTGGTGAAGTCAGGGGATGCAAACCTCTACCTGCCAAGAACACATCCTGGAGGGGAACTAGCAACACGTTTTCTTCCCAAAGATGCCTTTATGCTGACGCGTTGTTTCTCTAAAGATGTATTTCAAGCAAATATTTCATGGAACTATTCAAAATATTTCTGAGGTTCAGTCAAAGCCATGGAAAAAGCCCAAGATTCCCATTAACGAAATGATCCCTGGATGGGAGCAAAGCTGGGTCAGGGTCCAAACATGAGACAATCCCTCTGAGCCAGGTGCTCCTTGGCAGGGGAAGCACCGGATTGGCGTGGGGATGCTTGGCAGCGTTGGGTGCCATCTGAGGGCATCTCAATCCAGCAGTCCGATGCTGCTGGAGCCTGTCCGGTGCAGGAAAGGGTTGCTGGGGAGCTGTGCCAGCTGAGTCTGCAAAACCCTTGTGAAAACACTGAGCTGTTGCAGCTGTATCTTTGGCATAAGCATCTCCAGTCCTTTGTACCAGAGAGGTTGAACTCCTTACCACTAACTTGCAAAAAAAAAAAAAAAAAAAAAGGCAGGTGGTGATTTTGGAGGCACAGCCTTGCGGAAAGCGATGTGGCAAATACCTGATTCAGGAATCAGTTCACTGACAGGTCCCCCAGATTGCTGATGAAAAGATAAACCCTCCCAGTAGTGCAGTGCAAGGCATCCCAGTGGGGCTGCAGAAGATGTGCTGCCTCCAGGCTTAAACCATACAGCATCAGGCCCAAAGCAGCCAGAGGGATTTGCTCTGAGAATCTTCTTTCTTAGGACATCGTGTTTATTAACAGGCTTTTGATTCTGTTCCTTGTTTTGGAAAAAGCATGCGTGAGCGCTATGGGGCACAGAAAAAGAAACCACTCGAAGACAAATCCCAAGCGATCCATCTCATTTTCCACGTCCCTTGCTAGCTCCCCTGCAGCCAGCTTTCTTCCCCTGCCATGCCCTGTTATTTATGAAACCCTGGATGCTTCAGAGGCATCTGCCCCCACGGATATCTGCAAAGAGGGAGTCTCCACTGGAGCTCAGCTGCAGAAACCAGGGCCCCAGTGCTATCCGAGTAAGACAGCACCACTAAAAACAAACCTCTCTTTTTTTTCTCCCTGCGGTTCAACCCGAGACAGAAGGGCAGCTGCACTGTAAGCCAATCTTGATAGTAAGGACTGCACGGTTTCATACCAGTGAGGCCATTAGATATATTATTAGGCAGCACAACCCAGGCTCAGGAATCCCAGGCTGTGGGATTCCAGCTGGAAGGCTCCTCCGTGCCCTAATCCCCCTGGTAAGGTGGGGAAGCGGGACAGCCTGCCAGCTCTCCCCGTTACATGAGCCGCCCAGGGCTGAAACCGCTCGGCCGCCTCTTTGCCAGGCTGCCGGTTCTCATGGGGCATTGTGTTTGAAAAGTGGAGAAGCGAGATATTGTATTTCATGGGGCTGTTTTCCAGCTTTTCTGGCATGGGGGGAGAACGGCATGGTGTTAAGTATCATGTCTGAATCTGATGCGCTCGTGTGTTCCCACTCACATCTGGCTTCCCGTTACCACCAGATGTTGGAAATCCTCCTCCACGTTCACGTCAAGCCTCAGCATCTGGCCCTATATATGACCTCCAGTAAGTCCCATGAGTGGTTTTCTCTTTACCTGGACAAGTTTGTCGATCCCAAGAGCTCGATCCAACTCAGCCAGCTCTGTCTCGTCTTTGCCGCTGAGGAAGGAGACGAGCTGCTCGAGCAGGGCTTTCTCATCGTTCCGACCCTCCGGCGTGGTGGGAGGACACAGGAGCTCATCCAGCTGCGAGGTGATGCACTGGCTGCAGAGAGAAGTCAAGAGGAGGCATGTTAGGGTTTATGAAGCAGGGAGGAGGCTGAGCTGGGAGATGCCCGAACGACACAGCCCCTGCAACCGTGGGGACTTGCTCCCCCCCCGCTGCATCATGCAAACCCCACGGGATGCAGCCTCGTCCCCCGGCTCCAACACCGGCTAAGCCCGCCCAAGCTCGAGCCCCGTGACGAAACCTGCTTGTAAGGATGACCCTCTTCACAAAACAAAGCCTGAACAGTGTTTTGGTGAGGTTTGGGAAGAAAACTTAGGTGCTTTTGCAGGCTTTGCTCCCACAGGCATTTTGGGCAGGACAGCGGGAGGCAGAACAAAACTTCTGCCGGCACGAAAGCGAGGAGGCTTGGATGGAGCTGGAGCAGCTGGAAGCAAAGCAGCTGAAGGCAAAGGGGAACCTTTGAGCTGCAAAAATAAGATTTCTGCAAAGCTCGCTCAATATTCTTTGGGAATAAGATTAATATGTAATGAGAGACATTCCAATGACGTGACTAATTGGAGTCAATCGGATTTGCTGGGTCTGACACGATGAAGAGAGCCGTGGCACATCACGCTTGCAGAGAGGCACAAAGGCAAGGGCTCGAACATGCCAGCAGTTCCCAAGCAGCAGACATGTTTATCCTTTTAGCTCCAGATGAGGACCAGATGTACAGTAAAGAATTGAAGCCAATCTGACCGAGACCGCTGCAGCCAACACACGCAGCCTAATCCACGGAAAAGAAATACTCGGCGCTGGGATTTCTTAAATTGCAGAGTGGGAGCAGAGAGGGAAGCGGGGAGACAGAGGTGAAAAGCAGGGCTAGTTTCACTCCATAGCCAAGGTCCCTGCTACTTGCTGCTTCTATCAAATCCAGTTTTTCAGTGCCAAGACCAAAGGACAAAGTTTGCTGCACAGACATTGTTCTTGCAGAGGAAAGGGAGGACAGGCTTCTCTTCCACATTAACAAGCAGCTAGAAGAGAAATTCAGGTTGGCACTGTCTCTTCAGCCCATGCTGGACCTCTGCGTGGATGGCAAAAGTTGGTATATAAAGAGATTGTGGGGACAATACAAATTTCTGTAGTAAAGAAACCTCCAGCGCATCCTGCTGTGCAGACCGATCCAGGTTGCAGAGCCTTCCCCATGCCTTCTCTCCTCCAGCACCATGCCATGGTGGGGTTCAGGTGAGTCTCTGGGCAGGCGATGGGGGACAGAGAAGATCCTGGACCCTGTGCATCATGTCCCCAGTCACACTGGTTTTGTGTTGCAAAGGTTTTCTATCCGCCACAACCCTTCAGGATTTTTTGAAGGCAGAAACTCTGATTCTGCATGCAGTAAGGAGGAGAAATTCAGCTACTTGCAGAGATGGTGTCAAACGCTGCTTGAGATCCTGTAAAACATCTCCCTGGCATGGCCTTCAAGTGCTGCTCCAAAAGGCTGCAGGTCTCCAGCCCTGCACAGATGTCCTAGAAACCTCAGGCATCTCGGACGGCACTGGGTGCCAGCACTGAGGCAACTGAATCGGGCCCCGGGTGGCATGTTTGACCGTGGGGGATTAGAGGAACACATGCGAGAACAGCGACCTGGACTTGCTTCGAGGAGCCTTGGACCTGGCCCAAGGTGTCCCTCTTCTGCAGAAGACAGGAGCACTTATGTTTGGGACGCAAGGGAGGGGATGTTGTAGTCATCCCACTTTGTCAAAAGGCAAAGGCAGGGGAGGATTTGCGGAATGGAAGAATTTAAAAAGGAAGCTCCTCTTCCTCAGGACACATGGTGCTGGGAGATCCGAGCACCACCAGCTCCTTAAACAAGGCCAGGACCTCAGCCCACCTCCAGCTAACGTGAACCTCCCAGCTGGGAAACCTTTACAACTCCCAAAGCAAAAGCTCTTGCTGGTTTGATCTTAGCTAAAAATATATTTCTCAGTCCTGTATATCTGCAGTCCAAAGACTCTGTGTCCTTGCTCCGACTGCAGTCTCTGTTGGGTGGACAGGCAGCCGCTGGGACCATGGGCACCTCCCAGGATGACCGTGTCCTCCCCAGCTGGAGCGCATCTGCAGGTCTTGAGGACCGAAGTCCAGAGGGTTTTCCCCAGCAGAATCTCTTTCTCTCAGCGGCAGTGGAAGCGGGGTTTTGTAGTTGATCACCATGCCACTAGATGGAAGTGTTTAGACCTCACCAAGATGCTGCCAAGGCAGGTCTCACCCATGATGTCCTCATCAGACCTACAGTTACTGAAGATATGAGAGGGATCTGAACTGGGAACTAGCTTCCTCCAGTGTTGCCTCTGCTCACCACCTCTGGCAGGAACCGCCTGTGTCCAGAGACCTTAATTCAGGAAGAACAGAGGCTCACCAGGACAAGCAGCTCCCTACCTCTCCTCTCGCTGTCATCCCGTGGCCCCGTCCCTGTGTTGGCTCTACCAGTTGCTCCCACCACATCTCCACTGCGTGGGGAGCCTGACCTTGCTGCAGGGACCTGACGGCACCATGGGAAGTCCCACCACGCAGCATGGTTTTCCTTGCCTTCTCCCTGCTCAATGCCGAGAAAATCAAATACCACCTTGTAAAGCCCTAACCAGGCTGCAGTTTTGAAGTGTGATTGAAACCATCACTCTCCAAAGGCAGGGACTGTGCGAGATTTGTTACCTCCACCAGGCTCTCAGATCTGTTATCTCACCAGGCTTCGGGCAGATGCTGCCGCTCCACCGGTCCGACCTTGTCTCCTGGGACAGGGCTCTGCCCTGAAAACCACCCAAGGTGGTTTTCCCACCCAAGGACTCACAGGGTGCTGCTGCCAAACACTCCCCTCCTTGATACCTGCACAGGTCCCAAGCCTTCCATGTCGACCTCGGTCCTCACTCGGTAATCCTGCTGCAAAGGGTGAGCCAGAAGAAAATCCTGCTCCCTTCCTCCCAGCTGTGCTGGCTGGGGAGACAAAAATGTCTACAGCCAGCCAGACTGACTCAGTGCTTGAAGCACAAGGCTGCTGAGTAAGGTAAGGTCATTTTTACCCCATAAGCAGCATTTTAAGGAACATTCATAGCTTAAAAACCAGACTGATTTTTCTAGCAGCTCTGCCCTTTGCCAGGTATGCCCTACCGATCTTATCCCAACAAGATAATGACAGTGGCAAGGCTTAAAAGGAAAGTTACTTCCTTGCAGCAAGGGCTCGGGCTGATGTAAATGCTCAGTTAAATGGGGATTTGTTTTATCTCCCAGCTCTTTCAAGCAACAAGAAGCTAAGTCTTTCCAGCAGAAGTCCAAGATCCAGTTGCAGCAGTGGAGACCACTCAGGGAACTCTCTTTGTGGGCTGAGCAAAGAGCTTTTAGAAATTAATCCAAGTTTAGCCCCAAGAAAAATGTTTGGCAACTGTCTTGCTCAAATACAACTCTTACATGTGTCTTCTTCATGACCGGAAATAAAAGATTGTGCTCATCTGCTAAAGGCTTTAATTAATAGAGGAAATTCTGCCTCTTCGCAAAGCAGGGCTGGGCTTTGGCAAGAGGATCCAAGCAGAGCTCACCAGTGCTGGCTCTTAAACCAGGTACCTGAAGCCCTCCCCAGGCCAGGGGGAGGATTCACCTCCCGTCGCATCAAATCCATCTCCATGAGCGCTGCTGCCAGCACTGCTGCCTCAGCGAGCACTTTGGGGTGCCCCCTGCCCGGCAGGGCATCCACCGCCGAGCTCCATCAGCAGGGCTCACCACGCTTCTAACCTCCCGTCCCAAAATATCTGACCTACGGTCTCCTCCAACCTGTTTAAAACCAAGGACTGAGGTTGCACTTTGGGCAGGTGATGACCCCTTGGGCATGGACCCAAAAAAGGCGGTTAGAGGACCGAAGGGGGTTATTTGACCTTGGATTAGAGCTGTGATAATTTTAGCTGAAGCCAAGCACACGGGGACTGCAAAAAGCTGCAATCATGTGAAAACACAAAACTGTCCCATGGTTCTCCAGATCCCACCACTGCTCCCGGCGAGAAGGGATGCTGGAGAACACCAACCCAAATATTGGCACTGGCAAGGGACGGTGGGAACTTGCAGCATCCTTGACTCTGCCATGCATATATGGGATTATTCAGGCCTAGACACACCCTGGATGTCTCTCCCCAAGCCACCTTCCTTGTCTACTCACACGCTTGTCCCTAGAGAGATTACAGATGTCATCTCTCACATTGTAGCACCCTACACAACCTGGGTCCCAGCACTTTTATGGTATGAGCAGCAACCACCACCACTGTACAGCGATGGGCAGTCGTGCTCATCCTAGCCAGCACTTGCCGGGTTTCCAGGCAGGCAGCAAGGCAAGGCCATGTCTCTGACCCAGGTAGCTATTGCCAGGCTATCCCGATGTTCTCCTGGGAGAGGTTGGGAAGCCGCCAGCCCCACAGTACTTACTCTTCGGGTTTATTCAGCGCGCCTCGATTCATGGCTGCCATGCTGTTATCTGTCCAGGGGATCTGCTCCCCCATTCCCGGCTGTCCAAACTGGTGATCCGGCACCCCCATCTCCAGCTCAGGCATTCCTGGGGGGAAAAGCAAGATTGGGGGAGGAAAGGTTAGTGCGTGGGTAGGATTTGGGCACTGCCGGGGAGACTGGGCAAGCTCAGAGCAATGGGAAGCCAACTGTGTCCTAAGCCATCCCTAAAATGGATGCCAAGATTCACCAGCTAGGGCTCTTTTCAACCCAAAGTTACAGATACCAGGTGCGGTTTCCTAACCTTTAATTATAAGCACAAACTTCTGGCTGAAAATCTATGCAGATACTGCACATACAGCAGATATATATGACCCTGCATACCCAGTATGTGCAAGTGCTATTAAAATGTTTCCCTTTTCAGCACATTTCTAGGAAGATTTTAAAAATTTAGTCAAATTAAAGGGTTTCTTCTTGAAGGCAAATTGTTACTACTGAAGATTTTAGCTTAAAAAGTAGCCCACACCCATTAGCATCTTCTGCCTCTCTTCTGGAGAAAAGTTAATTTGCACAGGGAAAGAAGCCAATGCAATTAAATTAAGTTGTAGCAGAACCTGGAGCCCAAGCCCAGGACAGAGAGATTTATGAGGCTGGAGACTTTACGTCATCCCATTTGAAATAGGAATTGGGACTGAAGATCAAACGGCATCTCAGCTGAACCAGTCCATGGAGATCCAGGGAGATGGAAACTGGAGGGGCAAGCACATTTCTCGCTGGGTTGGCATCTCCGCCACGTCGGGATGTGCCATTGGTGGCTGCCCCTATGCCAAAACTCCCGAGTTTCTAAGAGAAGTGCTGATGAAGGCAGTTGCTAAAGATGAAAATCCCTCTTCTTTTAACCAAGCTCAGCTGTGCTGATTCTTTTCCCAATAAAATACATTATTTCCTTGAAAATGTCTGTGGTCACCCAGTGCCCAGTGTCTTTGCTGTTGTCACAAGGAGCCACCAGCTTCACGTGCCACCCAGACTGTGGTGTTTGTTTCGAAAAAGAGAAAATAAGAGCCCTAAGCTCATGGATGCTCAGCATCCCAGTGCACACACTGGCATGGCGGCTCCAGCCGAGCACTCCTCTATTTCTTGAAAATTCTTTAAAAACAGCCTTAAGGTTGCTTGGCAACAGGTAGATCGTGGTGGTGCCAGCAGCAGCTCCAGCCGGGCCGGGGAGGCTTGTGGCACAGTCGTGGTGCAGCCCATCCCCAATCCTTCCTCGACTCACCCAAAACTGGTTCCCAGGCTCATTGATGCTGAAGATTGTGGATTTTCCCAAGCAGAGCATCATTTACCGGGGTGTGGGTGACCCTCCTCGAGGGAGCCAGACCTGGCCGTGGCTTAACAGGTATCAGGGCAGGATGTAAAATAATAATATTATACAGCTGCAACTGCTACAATGACACAATGTGCAGGGCTGATTTCTGCCTCCCCTCCTGGAGGTGACTTGGAGGAGGATGAAAACTCTCGTGTGATGCTCTCCTCCTCAAGACAAGGTGCCCAAACCAAGAGCTTCACATGGTTCAGAGGGACCGGTTGTGTGCCGGGCTATCCAGAGCTGCAATGAGCACCGGCCATGTGCATCCTGCACCCGTGGGCTGGTGGGAGTCCCACCCCATAAGTGGGGCCAGAGCTGTGCTCCGAGGCGAAGAGTGTGAGGGATGCAGGGCTGATGCTCTCCTGGAGCCTGGCCAGCATCAGAGAGGGGACAGCGGATGAATCCAGCATGATCTTCTAGTCCCACACTACCATCATCAGAAGATGAGATCTGGGTTATTTGCTTTCTGCACCTGTATAGCCCCAGTGCACAGTGGTAAGCAAGGTCCCTCTTCCTGATCATGTTTAGCATTGCTTGATGCATCGAGGGAAGCATCAAGGGAAGCAGAGGAGGGCAGAGAACCAGCATCCACAATCCAGGCTGGAGCCCAGGCTGCCGAAATGGCTCATGGCAACGTCTGTGGTGTTTTGCCATCGGTGATTTCAGCACGGTGAGATGAGACTGTCGCTTCTGCAGCTCTTCTCCTGGCGCACCAGCTGTGCTCCAGGCCTTGTGAAAATTAAACCTCGACCAGTGTCAGGGGAGCCTGAGCTGCTGTCACCGCTTGGGCGAGGGGATGCAGCCTCCTCTGACTGCCTCCCCGGGAGCTGGGATGGACAGAAAGGTCTTTCTTTTGTCTGAAACTATACCGATGCAAAAAGAGAGAAAACAGTAAGCACAGCGTGGAAACTCGCTGCTTGTGAGAAGCTGGTGGTGAACAGCGATGCTCGAGCTCCACCCTGCAATGCCTTTTCTCCCATGGGACTCCCTGGAAAGCCTTAGCTTGACCTGGAGAAGGTGGAGAGGAGCGGATACCTGTGGCTGTACGTACCTGTGTCGGGTGGGAAAGGGTTTGGTGCGGTCACCGTGCCCCTGCCCTGCTGGGACGGCCCGCGGGTGTGCGGGCTGCTGCCGTTGCTCGCAGGACAAGGAACCGGCCTCAGCTGCGCTGGCTCCAGCGGGTCGCAGAACTCAAACGGGGTCCGACCAGCCTGCACGCCCTGGCCGCTGTTCATCGCTAGAGATTCGTTAAATTATTTAAAAAAAAAAAAAAAAAAAAGCACAAGTCAGATCTTTTCCCAAGGCTTGTTGCAAGACCACCGGCGCTCGGCAGATTTCTTGCCCTGCCAGTAAGGGAGCTGGTGTCAGTAAGTTTGGAGGGCGAGAAGGGGGTTGTGGTGGGATGTCACCTTGCCTAAAGCTGAAAGCTCAGTCCCGTGTGTGGCTTGGTCACCCACAGCGACCCTGGGGGAGCCACCCTGGGTGACAACAGCCCCTGGGCAGCACCACAGCGTTGCACCATGCTGTGTGAAGGTTAAGGGGATCTGGGAGACAGGCTGGCACCCAAAACCCAGTAGCTGGAGCTTAAAATAATCAGCTGGGCATAAAAATTAAAAATAATCAACTGGAGGTAAGAAAGCCAGGGGGGACGGGGGTTGCATCCATCTAACATATATAGACGGGGTTTGAATACTGCTAAAAGGAGGGTATCGGGACCACAGGGAATTCTAGAAGCTGAGGTGCAGCTCTCGCTCGATGTAGCCACATCAACCAGGCTCTGCTCCCTCCAGGGACGACCCCGGTGCAGAAGCCGTGCCCCCGTTACGCATGGCAGCTGGAGGGAAACCTCAGCAGCAATGGTCCCCGCGCTGCCTTCCTGCCCGTGCAGCTTTCTTCTATCACCTGCTGGCTTTAAATCAATTAAAATGATGTCGTTAAACCTCACATTATTCTAATTTTTATTTAGATAGGGTTTTTGCAAATTCAGCTGCAGTTTGCCATCAGGGAGCACATCTTAAATGCTCATGTTGAACTTGCAAGCTGGTGCCCACCAGCCATGGCAACCCCTCTCCCAGCCAGGATCATCTCTAAATTCTCGGGGACCGGCTTAGGGGTGCACCGCTGCTGCCCCATATGAGTTAAAACCTGATGGCAGCACCTTCAGCGAGGCTCGTGGTGGATCTCCTCGGTGGTAACTGCTATTTTAGATGCTGTAACCCAGGAGGGCAGCGGCTGGCATTTCAAGCACTCACACTGCAGCCCCTGCTTGCAAACGTGCTCAGCCTCCTCCTCGCTCTTAACTTGGATGCAGGATTCCCTTTCCTCCAAAGGCAATAAGCCCTGCTCTTAATTATGTCGGAGCATTACAAGTGTCCCTGCTGCCGAAGGTACCAACTGTCTCAGCCCTGGGGACAAGAGGGTCCTTGGCAAGGAACTATTAGGCTTGAGCGACAAGCCTAATGATGAATTCAGCTCGGAGGTGATGGGTGAATCGGTCCACGGCTACAGCTATCGGGCTGACAGCTTCTTTTCACCAGATATTTCCCCGATGGAGGGAAGGCACAGCATGGCTCCCCGATGCCTCTGGGCTCAACGCAGCCATCACTCAGCACCCTTCCAGCATCCATCTCTTACTCCCTGCCCTGTACATCTTCTTTTAGCAGATACTCCAATTTATGAGACACCAAACCCTTTCCCTATGATTTATTGCAGGCAGGGCAATGTTTCAGCCCACAGCACTTTGCTCCAGAGCCTGCTTGCAACTCGCAGAGGGTTTTTTTGGGGGGGGCGGGGGGTTAGAGACCTGCAAGCCATTGCTTGGCAGTGCGATGCTGCGCTGCCCTCGGGGGGTCCCCCCTGAGAGCCCACTGCAAACCCAGCCTCCCAGGTGAGCTTCATCCCACTTCACAGCACCATTTTGGCCATGCTCACAGCACCGCGTTGCTTTTCCTTCTGCTATGATGCTCCTACCCTTTTAAAGGCTCCACTTCTGCAACCCGAGTCCTCCGAAAATATCCCAACCCTGCCTGCCAGAGCCGCCTCACAGGCTTCTTGCTGGGCTGGGTCCCAAAACCTCCTCATCTGCATTTGCTGAATAAGTAACAGGAGGATTATCCCTCCCCGGGTAGGACGTGGACCAGCAGCGAACTGGTTTATACTGGGCCCAGTCTTGCCGCTCCCTCTTCCTTCCCTCTGCTCTAGAAGCTGCACTTCAGCATTCAAGGCTCGGTGTGATTTGCAGCGGCAGAGAAACGGGGGATGCAACAGATAATTATATCCATGAAAAATCAAGCACAGGACAGGAAAAGCACCACGGGGCTGGGACTGGCTCTGGCACACTGCCCCAGGGATACCGCAGTACCAAAAGGGACAGGCGAGCATCCCTCGCGCCGTGGGGCTTGGGGCTGGTGTGGGGACGTCCATCATGGCAAGTGGGCTCTGACCAAGCACGCTGCGATGGCAGGAACTGCTGGGTGCAGTTATTTGGGCAAGTTTCTGCTGCAACTGGTAAAAGCTTGCTTTCCCCGTGGCAGATGCAGGTGGTTTGCTGGGAATAGTTGTGCCTCTGTTACTGCCCAGCCTGGGGAAGCCCACCCTGAGGAGCCCCAGCTTGAGCCTCCAGCCATGAGGTCCACGTATACTTTTGCTACATTAACCCCCTGAATTTATTATTTGCCTGCAGGCTCCTTCAGGAGAGAAATCCTAATTTTTTCTTCGGTAAAACTGCTCACTTTGGCAAAAAAATCAGGTCTTTTTTTTGTTGTTGCTGCCTAAAAAAAGAGGTCCTGATGCTGCACCTGAGTCTATCAAGTCTCAAATCCCTGTCTGGAAGCAACAGTGCTGCTTTGAAACCTCAAACACCTCTGGCTGAGCCTGTCTGCTCCCTTGTGACCAAGCACACATCTTGGGGGGACTGTATCCTGCCCTCTTACTCACATCACGGCTGTTTGCAGGGGGACCACGGGGCTTACTGCCACTGGCCTTGCACCAGCCTGCAAAGCTCGGGTCCCCCAAAGCATCACTGTGGCTGGATCCAGGATAGTGGTACCTACCCCAGCAGAGCCAGTGATGGAGAAGAGCCTCCCCTCCCGCCGCCCAGCAAGGACCCAGTTTGAGGGGTGAGTGCTGGCATTCCCTGGGGGTGGACACGTACGGTTGAGTCCTGTGGGGGCTCTGGCAGCGGTGCTGGGCTGCAGGGGGGCTGCCAGCATCTCCGGTTTGACGGCAACGCTGGTCACGCCGCTCTCGCTTCTCTCTGGTCCGCACAAGCCGGGCAGCTGAGCCGCCTTCTCCAGCGAGGGCAGGAGCTGGTCCAGCTGCTCCAGTTCGGCAGCAAACTAAGGAAGGAAAAAACCCCAAAACCACAGGTCATGATACAGCCCAAACACAGCATCAGCGAGACCGAGCGCTGTTTTCACATGTATGTAGCCCCCTCAACGCTGCTCTCGCCATCCCTTCACTTGCTGAAATACCGAGCATCTCACATGGATAGAGAACCAGCCCTGCATCCTCTGCCCAGCTAGATGCAGACCCTGGGGGAGATGAGGACTGTCCCCTGCCGCGCATGGGTCCCCATCCCGAAGCCCGGTCCTCAGCAGCAGCTTCGAGATGATCACATGCTGCAATTAGCATAATTATTAATGGTATATATAACCTCCAGCTGTTTTAAAATGGGAGATAATTTGCTTTGTTAATATACACATGCTTACACTGAAATGATAATAATAAAAAAATGGTCTTTCCTAAGAAACAGAAGTGACTTTTTGGAACAAGTGCCCAAAGCCGACGCCGGCCTCGGGCATATAATTACCCTCAATGGGGTAGTAAAATGTCATTCAGCTTTTCCAGCCTTCATCATGGCTAAGAGTGGAAGAGTAGATGTTTAGCCCGGGGACTCAAATAAATGGGAAAGTTACTGGGAAAGGGATTTGCACCAGCGGCTGTAATAGCAGCGCTGTAAAGCAGCAGGTTGGGATTAAAGGGGCTGAGATAAATGAGCTTTGGCTACAAAGAAAAATATCTCAAGGGAAGCTAAATGCTTTAAAATCTAAGGACACATACCACTTCCAGAATAGCCTCCCCCAGCGTTAGTGAAAGCCTGGCCATTAACATGGCGTAATTAATAGATAACTTGATAGCGCTAGGGAAAATCTTTGTATTTGGAATGCTCCAGTCTGGAGAAGATGGAGAAATCTGGGAGGAACTGGTACCCTGGCTTCCATGAGAGGCTCTGCCATCAGCTGAGGCGTGAGGATGCAGCCAACAGCCCCTGCCCGGGATAAATAGCTGTGAGGCTGCTTGCTTTGGGCATCCCTGGGATGCCTCTGCACCTCCCCGGCTGACGGAGCAGCGTTAAAGACCTCTCACCAAGGTGACAGCTTTGTCCCTTGCCAGAAGAAATCACGGGAAGTTTCTCTCTAAATCCTAGCTGGAAATATTTCATATCTCAGCTAAAATCCTCCAAACTGGTGGCAATCCCAATCGCCACTGCAGCCGCTGCCAGTTTTACCTCCACAAGCCCGGGGCGGCTGTGGGAAGCTCAACCTTGGGATGGACCCTCCAATGATGGTGGCTCCATTAAAACCACAAGCCCAGACCCTGCTCACGCTCCTTGCCATGGCAGAGATTTCCTTCTTCACCTTCAACGCTCTTTTTTCCCCTTTCCTACAGTCTCATGGTAGCACCTGGGTAGATGAATTGGTATTTTTAATATACATGACAGGGCATGTGCTTGTTTTTTCCTCTACAGTCGCATTTTGTGAATTACACGGTATTTAGACAACGCTGATGATGAAAAGTGCACCGCGAGCAGCAGGCATCAATATTACAATTTATAACAGACTAACCAGTCTTTTTCTTTTCCCCCATATCCTTTCCACCAAATGCTAACCCCAGAGCCCTGAGAAGCAGAATATCCTCCTAAACCCAGGCTCAAAGAGAGAATTAAACGCAGCAAATTCAAGTCCTGCAGCAGAAGTTTGCATGTCTCAGCTCTTCCAGCAAATGTAGTTTCTCAACCAAGCAGAATTTCTTTAAAGCTCAAGTTTGCAAAAGGAAGAGAACTGAGGCGAATGGGAGACATCCACGATACTGCTGGAATACATCTCCTCAACTTCCTCTTCTCCTGCAGGGAGGTCATTTTGGAGGCAGAAGGAGAAGGGCACAGAGGGAGCTGTGGGCACCCAGACCAGACATTAAGCAGAGATAAAATGGGAGAAGTGAAGTTCTTGCATTGCTTGTTGGGTTTGTGAAGAGGTTGGAGGACAAAGAGGTGGGAATGAAGGACACGTGGTGGGATCAGGGCACTTGTCAGTTGTTTTCTGGAGCACCTGAACTTGTACCTGGAATGTGTGCCCCCTTTAATGGGTATTTTCCCCTCCAAGTCTAGAAAATGGACAGTGCTGGAGGGCTGGAGCAGTTCAGGCCATCCAGTCTTGCTCAGAGAAGGCTCAGATCTCCACAACCTGTTTCTATCCCCAAACAGGCAAGAAAACCCACGGCGAGGGATGGAGGCTCAGAGTGGCTGAATATTTCTGAACAGCTTCTTCTTCCCCAAACCTCTGGCTCCTGGAAGAAACAAGGTTCCAAAACCAGAGCCAACCAAAAGGCAAACCAAGGGACAGCATGTCATCTCTGCCCTTTGTCTCTCACCCAGCTGGCTCATAGGATGCCCCATGCATGAAATCAGCTCGGCGAGGAGGACAAAGATGCTTCCAGGTGGTACCCACGCAGCCAACCTTCATCCCTGGCTGGACCTTCCCATGGAGCAGAGGCCCTTCTCCCAAGCCACTTGGGCAATGAAATTCTTGCACCAATTAAATAATCCCATGATTTTATTGCAAACTTCAGATCATTTGAATTTTCTGTGGAGCCCTAGTTCCTGGAGGCAGCTATTTCCATAAGGATCTCTGGCTCTCTGTCATCACTCCTCTTTTTTAGTTCTTTTCGAGAAGGATTCTACCCTGCTTGCAAAAACAAGCTGAAATGTAGATTCGGAAACCAAAAAGCAAAAGAAAAAGAAGGTAAAACTTTATTTTTCATGGAATCACAGAACGGTTTGGGTTGGAAGGGACCTTCAAAGACCATCCAGTCCAACCCCCTGCTGTGTGTGGGCAGGGACATCTTCCAGTAGATCAGGTTGCTCAAAGCCCCGTCCAACCTGAGCTTGAACACTTCCAATGATGGGGTATCCATGATGTCTCTTTGGACTCCACATCCACATGTGTGGCCGGTGGAGGGAGCTGAGTGCTCCCACATGCAGGCAGCGCTGCGTCCTCCCCAGCATCCTGCTCAAGGGCAGATAGAAGACAATCTGAAGAAAAGTTTCCTCTTCACCTAGTTGAAGTTCAATGCCCTGAAGCACAAGGACGAAGAGCCCTTCCAAAACCTTGCTTATGGTTTTCCTTTCATTTTTCGTTAACTCTTCTAATTCCTATTAGCTCTTTCCCAAGCCCTACCCAAATATTTTTTGTTCTCGCCCCACAAACAGGTGCCTCTGAGCAAACCCAGAGTGTTTCCTTAGGACAAATCTGGAAAGCAACTAGTTCCTTCAAGGCCGAAGGTGAGCGGCAGAGCCTGCCCCACAATTAACGTTGCTCCTAATCGACATTTTGATTCTTAAAATAAACACACAAGAAAACAAAAATCTAGCAACTGCTAGATTTTATTTGAAATGGCAGCTCCCTCTCCCTACACCGCACCGAAGCAGCCCATAACAGAAAACACGTGGAAATGAAACTCTGTCCTTAGCTGTGGAGCAGTGAAGCGTTGTTCACTCCTCAGAAAATGCATTTTAAGACTCCACAAACCCTCTCCAGCCTCTTTTATTAACTCTTTGGAAGCACTCAGTATGGTCCAACATGTAATCCTCACACTCTCCAGCTGCCTGGGGAGGGATACTTGGAACTGAAAAGCCACGAAGGAGCCTAAAAAATGCTCGGCTGCTTCCAACAGTGCAGGGAAGGGGCTTATAAACACATCCAGGCTCGAGTCATCCAAGCTCTGAGTGCCTGTTTGCGAGCAGAGCACAATTAGCTAGCATAGCCTCATTTAATTAATAGGGCTTTCTGCCCTCTCGACAGGATGGAGTACCTGGAACCACCACGGATGATCAGCAAAGTGCCTGCCTACACGCCCAGCTGGCGAGTGAATCCTGCACATGGATGTCTGGGAGACCAGGCAAGCAAAGCTCTTCCCGTGCCCCAGCATTTTGCCTAATTTTGGCTACAACCGTGCTCCCTGACATGAAAGCAGAGTGGGGCAGCTCTGTACGAGAGCCTGTGCATCTCTGGGCAGGAGGCTGTGCCTTCTGCAGGAGCACCGTGGTGGGGACCCAGCTCACCGGTGGGTACCAAGTTCGCTGCCCACCTGCAAGCTCCCATGCACCTCCCAAAATAAGCATGTCTTGCCTTGGGTCTTCCTCATCCAGAGGCACATTAATCTAGATGAGAGATCTCAAATGGGAGATAATGGGGGAGGACGTACCATCCAGCAAGCAGATGAAACCAGGAAAGTACATTATAGAAAGAGATAAGGAGTTTGATTCCCACTCGCCTATAGGATAACCAACTGTGACTCCCAAGCCAACTGAGCCCTTAACCTTTTTAAGAGACTTATTGTGCATTTGTCATTCGAGGCTCTCCGAGCGCTCTGTTATCCAAGCCATATCTCCAAACGCCGGCAGCCTTATTTGCCGCAGTCAGTAAGCAGGCGATCAGCCCTCCTCTTCATGTCAGCCGCTCTCTTCTCTTTGCTTAAAAAGGATTAAGCAGCCTTATCCATGTTACCATCTCCCCTGGCTTTCAAAAATAAGAAATCTCTTCTATTCATAGCTGCATGTAATGAATATTTATACACCCAATCTCTATTGCAGAGATCTGTCACTGGATTATTCAATTTAATAATACTTTTAGGATAACTAAAAGGCCCGTATAATTGCTAATCTCAGCCAACAAGAGGGCAAGGGATTGAAAATTCCCTGGGACACAAGCCCTGAATGTGCCCAGAGATGCAGAATTAAGAACCTTTCTGCATGGCAACATGCACGTGGCCTTCTCCTCACTCAAGCCCACCACCTGCAGTGATGTGCCAGGTTTCCTTCTGATTCTTATACAACTCAGTAAAGTTTCGCCCTTCCCTTCCCACTACTGCCTTGAAGATCTGAGCTGCCAAAGCGTGAAGCATCTGGACAAAAGCGGATAGCACTGGTGCTGGAGAAGGTGGCACCAGCGGTGGAGAGGGTGCACCAGCGCAGAAGGCTGTGGCAGCCGCAGGACATCTCCCCACACTTCTCCCAGCCCTACCTTGCTTCAGAGAGAGCCCGCCAGCAGGTTTTGGGGAAACCGCCCCCAAAACACAACTTGTCAAGAGTATCCCACCAGCATGGATGCAGATGCGTCAACTCACCTGGCCCTGCGTCTCCAGCTTGACCTCCTCTGTGGCAGGAGGTTTGGCGAGCGGCACCGGGGCCGTGTTACAGGGCTCCATCTGCTCTGTCTTCTCCACCTTCACCTTCACATCATCCAGGGTCAGCGCTGGGGCTGCAGCAAGCTCCTTCTCATCCTTGTCCAGCAGATAGCGCAGGAGCTGGTGATCCTTGACATCTTTTTTCTTCAGCGCATCCGGCTCCAGTTTGATGTCCGGGGTGCCTGGCAGCTGGCTCTGAGCTGTGGGGGTGGTGGTGGGGTTTGGGGCATTCTCCTTCTTCTCGTGCTCCATGGCCAGGGTGGTAATATCGGAAGGGCTGCCCTCCTGAAGGAGTCTATGCAAAATTTTGTGCCGCTCGGTCAGTGAGCTATGGGAGGAAGGGCAGGTGCTGCTGGGAGGGTTGCCGGAGGCCAAGGTGCCAGCAGTGCCCGCGCAAGCTAACGAATCTTTGCAGCTTGTGTCCGCATCGGCGTGTCGAAGCTGCTGCTCCGCTGTGGTGGCCAGGAGCTGGACCAGCTTATGGCTGGTGGCTTGGGAGCACTTGCTGTCCCCCTCCGAGAGCCTGTCGCCGGCGTGCAGCATGCCTGAGTCCAGCGGTTTGCCATCCCCTGAACTGCCATCTGACTGGATCATCTCGCTCAGGATGGAGGCGATCTCTTTGCTGTCCTTTGACTCCGCTTTCATGGGTTGCATGGCGAGGCGGCCGGGTGAGCTCTGGGAGCTGAGCTGTCTCAGCACAGGGGGTGGCGTGGAGTAGCCCACCGGCGTGCTGGGACCTTCGGTCAGCCCCTGCATAGAGTTTATGGGGGCACTGGGAAAGGGTCTGGTGCCACCGGTGCCACAGCTGCCCCCACTGCCGCTGTTGGCCATGCCCACGGGGGAGTGCATGGTGGGCATGGTGGGTGAGAAGGGATTGCTGGGCACTCTGGGTCTGGGCACCAACCCTGGGCTGACCCGATGCCTCGGAGACATGAACTGCGGTGGGGTAATCCCTGGACTATTCATGGGGGAGCTATTGAGGTTCAAAGTGTGGTTACTGTTCTGGGGACCAGCTTGTCCCTGGCTTAAGGCAACGTTGGCTCCTATCTGGTTCCCAGGTGAACATCCAAAGCTGGTTTGGCTGGTGCTGGAGTTGCTGTTGTGGAGGCCGGCGCCTGGCTGCTGGTTCACGTTGGTGGCCAACATGCTGCCGTTGGAGGGAGGGAGGGAGGGTGGCAGGGCCATGCCTTGCCCCGGGGAGATGCTGGGGTTCAGCGAGGGACTGACCCGGGGAAGGGACATCGCGGAGTTAGTATTCTCCTGGGGTGAGAGCATGCCGTGATCCCTGCGGGAGACGAAAAGGAGAGGAAAAGTCACAAGAGGTTTGCCCAAACCTTTAGTGTCATTCAGGCAGCTCCTGCTCCCTGTCCATGCTGCAGAGCTCTGAAGCCTGGAGAGCAGCAGCTCGCAAGCTCTGGTGGTCCCAGCCTTCCCATCTCCACCAGCGCTTCTGGATCCACTTCAGTCACAAGGATGGAGTGCAGCAGCTTTAGCATCTCTCCAGAAACATGACTGCTCGGGATCATGGCTGCTGACCAGGTAAACCCCGAAGGCAGAACCTTCTCTGGATCTTATGTTCCCACATGGCTGGAGGACAACCATGCTCCAACAGCATTCCCCTCTGCCCCAGCCCCCTCACGTTTCCCCAGCAAGATTCAGCTCCAGAGCCTCACCTCTCCCTGTCCTGCCAGTTTGTCAGAGCCTCTCCCTCCTCAAATATTTTAAGTTCTCCAGGGCAAGGCAGAAATGTGAAGCACGTCTATAAACCTCCACCTGAACTCCCGGGGCCACCTCTTTGCAAAACAAGAATAACCAAGAGCAACAGAGCTGCCAGATTCCCCATGGGGATCACATCTCCAAACCAGCACTGCAGACCACCAGTGGATACTCCTTCCACTGTAGGGAAGACACTTCAATTCCTGAATCGCCCACCCAGGTGGTGGCACAGCTCAGTAGTGGCGGGGTGGGGACGTACCTGTCAATGACGTGGATGCCCATGATGAAGGGCTGCATCTCTGGGCTGGAGGGGTAGCAGAGCTTACACTTGGTGTGGGCACTAAGCACCGTCCCGTCGCTCAGGGTGAATCGGTATGAGGGGCTGAAGGCCGTGCCGCGTGTCATCACTGAAGGAGACAATCAGGAACACATCAACCCCCTTAGAAACTCAAGCCAGAACCTGCAACACCCTACAAACACCAGGAGGAGGAGGGAGGGAGCAGAAGACAGGGAGAATCTGCCTGGGACAACCACCTTCCCAGCAAACAAAACCACACACTGCATGTTGGCTAACCCCATAGACTCAGAAAATAAGAGGAGTATGAATAACCACGGTGGCACAGAAATCCTCCCAGCTGCTTCTCCAGCTCCAAACCCATGTCCTGCAGTGGGTAACTCTAAATCTAAGCACTGACTGTTCTTGAGTGCTCAGAGCTTACGAAGGTGCAATCACTGAATCACCAGCGTACAACATGCAAGCTGATGAAGCCCAGCCAGGCTGGAAGGTGCAGCAGGATGCTGCCACTGCAACTCTGGCAGCGTTACAGCCCTCTGGAGGCTCAGCGACCTCCTGCTCCCATGTCCTGCTTTCCCCATGTCCCTGTTGTGAGCATCCTCACCAACACAGCAAAGATGCTCACAAAAGAGCTCCTGTTTCTTCTGCTTAGACACTGGGGACAGCATTTGTGGACAGCACAGGAAAAAATTATTAAAATAATAATATTTAGCTCCTATTTGTCTCAATTCTGTATTTCCTGAAAGGTGAGAAGGAACCTCCCGGCTGGAGGAGCTCCTCCAGCGTTACTCAGCCCCTTCCCCTCTCTCTTTGGCACTTTGTGATTATTATTTCAGCATTTATTTTTCCAGAAAGCATTTATCCAGGAAAGAGGACCATGCCCCAGCTTCTCCCTGCAGCTCCTGCTGCTCGGCAGGAGAGCACGCCAGTAAGGAAGAGGAGCCCGTTACCTTCTTGAAAGAGCTGTTTGGCGTAAGATGGCTCTCTGCCCTGCGGCTGGAAGAAAGCGTAGATGCATTTCCGCACTAAATCCTCCCAGCCCGTCCTGCCGGCGGCTCTCAGGGAACTGGTATCAATGGAGATAATTTTACCTGGGCAGAGAGAGAGAAGCCAGCTTACTCAAGCACACCATGAGAAGTCCCTCAGCACAACTAGGTCCATAAATGTGGAAAATGAAGCCATGTACTGTTTGCGTCAGACAGCAGTAGCAGGAGCACGCAAGGAGGTCCTCCAGAAGGAGGTGGAGGTTCAAGGAGTTTGCTCTGGAGTGCACACCAACCTCTGTGCACACCTTGGCCACCTGAAGTAGACGTGAAACCCAACAAGAAGCACCTTCATGCACAGGGACTTTTGCCACTCCAAGGCTGGGGTCCCCAGATTCACAGCCTCATCCAGTGGGACACCCTGCCAGCCACCTTGCCCACACCAGGAGGTCCTCCAAGCAGGACCTGCTGCCTGCTTTCTCCCTTTCTCCCTTGACATGAAACACCAGGCAGCTTTGCCAGCTGTTCTACAGCCATGTAAGGGAGCAGCGAGCAGAGAAAACATTCATTAAGGATTTTCAGCCTGCAGGGAAGTCCAGGGTAATGATTACCAGAAAGAAGGTCATCAGAATGGCTAGAAAGTAATATTTGGCCAGGGCAAACCTGAATCTGAAAGGTGATGACTGTATCATTCCCATCAATCAGCAACCTCAACAGCCCCCAAAGTCCAACGGAGCAGAAAGGGGCTGCGTGCAATGTGCAGGTCTGCTGTATTGGATCACTTGAGGTGTAAATGCAGTTGAGGTGCCTCCAGTTGAGGTGTCAACCACAATGGTCCTAGCAGGCAGTGCTGCCATTTGAAAAGGACTGGACCATGCTCATGCTGTGGGGTCCTGCACTGCATTGCTGGCCTCTGAGCCCCAGGGACAACAAATCCTCCAGAGCCAGGACTCCCTGGCATCACTGGGACATTACCTGTGGTGTCTTGCTTGGTCACAAAGGATTCAGAAGGGGTGACGGCTGCCGGTCGAGGTAATCGTCTCGCGATGCATATCAGACAAGACTGGAAATCTGCCAAAGCAGGAGAAGGAGAAGAGACCGAGAACATAAAAAGCAGATTTTACAACTACCACTTGCAATTGAAAATTTTAATTAAAATACCACTGCTGAGGTTGATTGCCACGTCCTGCCCTGGAAGTGTTTACCCCGAGCAATCCTCCAGCCTTTCAAAGCAAATAGGCTCTGTCTAAACTCTATAAAATTTGCTGGAAAAGAGGTTTCCAGTGCTTGGAGAAATTAATTGTAAAGGCTTCGCGGATCTGGCAGTATTGTACAATAAAAGTCAGCGCTAAAAGCCAGCAACTGTCGGCTTCAGGCAAAGTATTTGGTCATAAAATACCATAATTTATTCCTTCCAGTCATGATCTCCTGTGTAAACCGCGATGGATTAATCCAGCTAATGCGCTGGAAAATAATAGCTGGGACACTGAAAGGAGAGCTAGGCCACTTGCAGGAAAGCAACGGCTCCCATGGCGCTGGGGAAACCCCACCCGTCCTGAATCCTCAGGCAGAGATCTGCCTGCAGGCAGCCAATTCAGCCCAAAAACGTGTGGGTGGCACCATGGTCTGGCAGCGGTAAAGGCACAAAGTGGGGTGTCCGGCACCCACATCCCTCCCTGAGAAGGTGCTGCAGCCAGCAGGCTTTGGTGGGTAATAAAATATTGCTCCTTCCTTAAGGAATATCAACTGCAAGCAGTCCTGAAGGCAGCTCTGGAGGGCCAGGGAAGATGGGATGGCTGGAGTGCATCAGCTTGGAGGGGAAGGGGAGAGTGAGAAGCCACAGCGAACTTCAGGCATCTCCCCTGGGGTCTCCCCCATGCTGGGCATCGTCTATGCCGAGCCAGGAACAACCAGCCCCACCAGGCAGCCCTGCAGCATGGGGGCTGGTCATCCTCCTGCCTGCACTGCCATTACCACCCCAGTCCTCTTCCTGCTTGCACTGACGTTCCCACCCTGCTCCTCCTCCTGCCTGCAGTGCCATCCCCATCCTACTCCTCCTCCTGCCCGCCCTGCCCAAACGCAGGGTCAGAAGCAGAGGATGCTCTCCCCTACCTTCTCCTTCCTCCTTGAAGGACTTGGGCTGGGAGACGGTGAAGCACTGCATCACCTCGTAGCGCTGACGAGCCTCCTGGTTCTCCGCGCCCGGCTCGTCGGGCGGCCGGATCAACATCCTGCAGCTGAAGGTATGGCTGTTGCGCCTGGTCGCTTCTTGAGGCCAAGGAACTCCATTTACTGGGGGATGGAGAACGGAGGAGGAGAGGAGTTGTTAAGAGCTGCGCCGTGCCCACATCCCCGCCGACTTCCCAAGAACCCTTTGGATAAGGGGACAGAAGGAAAAGTGCTGGCATGGGGGAAGAAAGCAGCTGGCTGCTCAGGTCAGGGGCGAGCTGAGAGCAGAGCTGGGGGCAGAGCCCTCTCTCTGCCAGCCCTCGAACCTGCTAAAGACCCTGTGCCCAGACCGACATTCCCAGCTGGGCCCTGAGAGCACCTACAACCCCAAATGAGATCAGCATGTCATTGTGGGAGTCATCATGCTGACATTTATGAATTGTTCCTTACATCACTGCTAGGTGCTATCGTCTCCATCTTATGGGCCGGGAAACCGAGGCACGGGGTCTCTCAGTCGCTTCCAGAGCTTGAGAAGGCTACTGCCTCTTGCTGTTGTACTTGAAATCCCCTTGAAGCAATGCTCACAGGACTTTTCCAGCAAGTCTAGCTGAGCATCTCCATAGAAATGAATTTTTTCTTTCCTTCCTCCTCATTTCTGGGGTAAGTCAGCAGCGAGATCTTCTGGTACCACAGCAGTGAAAACTTTCCCCTTTGATTTTTTTCTATAACCTGGCTTTTCCCAAAAACCTCCGGGCACCAGCTGGCTGATTTTGCTAAGCCTCTACAACATCTCTGTGGATATCTGTATTCAACCCAAATGATTTTGCCACCAGCAGATTATGAAGCTTTCAAGCAACCGGATCTACAAGAAGAGCTGGGGGGCTTGTAACATCCGAGGAAAGGCAAAATGCCCAGCCTTAGACTGGGTAACCACAGGGAAAAGATGATGCCTGAACCTCTATGGGCTCAAACTGATGAGTGCCCATAGATTTAGATGGTTTAAGACATCACTGTATTTACCCAGAAGGAAGACAAGTGTGAGTTTAAAAAAAAAAAACCACCCTATTTTTAAGTCAAGCTGCTTGAAAAAGGTTCATCTTCCTTTTGCGTTTCTTCAAAGGTGTGAGTGGATGAGGAATCAGAGATGTCTCACCCACGTTAGCCACCCAGAAGATGCTCACCTCCAGTCAACAAATAAAACCTTCTGATTTGGTGGCTTCCAACACCCTGCAAGTGCCTTCACCACGTGATGCTTCCTCCCATCCTCACAACTGTTCATTTTCCTGGTCTGGGGGACCATTGCAAGCTCACCGCTTGCACCGTGACCTCTTCTCCCACCCCAGGATGCAGCATATCCCCATGCTAGATACTTGGCAAAATACCAATGGGCTCTGAAACCAGCTGGGGACGATCCCCCCTCCAGCTAGGAGGACATCCTAAATGAACTGGGATAAGCCAAAAGACTCAGCCTCCCAAATCAACACCTTGAAATCCTCTTCCTCATTTCCCTAAAGCTCCTATGTGTGCCCCTTGCTTTGGTCAGATGAGTCGGTTCTTCCCACCCATGAGCCAAAGTCAAAGGCAAAAGTTTTCTTCGTAAAGAAAGACAAAGGGAAGATGACTTGCATATTGTCATCCGCCAGCTGTTTATTCAAAAATCTAATAATGATATCTCACTGGTAGGATGTATCGCACTAGGCAAGGTTTATGGATTATTACCTGGGTTGGGTATATCTCTGAATTTCACAGTACACAATATAAAAAATAATAATATATATAAATAATACCTATAAAAATATATAAATAAGGGCCAGCTTCACTGAAGACTCAACAGCATTTTCGACAGCACTCTCCAAGCACCAGCTATAAAAACCCTCACCTCAAGGGTCTTCTTACCTAGAGACTTTGGCAACAAGTTCTTGACAAACTCGGCGTGATCTCCCACGTGCAGGATGCTGTAGACACTGGTGTTCATGAGCTCCTCCTGGTTATAACCCAGGTAGCTGGTCACGTTCTCGGAGACGAAGACGATCCTCCCTTCACGGTTCACAACGAAGAAGAAGCCATCCAATGCCTGTAAGGGAAATAAACCTGGGCAGCTTGTGGGCAATGGGTCCTGGAGCAGGTCAAGATGCTCCATGACCATGGGCAACCTTCCTCTGCCTCTTGCACCTCAGCTTCATCCCCAGTCTGTATTATAGCAGTGATCAAATAACAGCGCATTTGCTTAACCACATAGGGTCACAGAATGGTTTGGGTTGGAAGGGACCTTTTAAAGGTCCTCTAGTCCAACTGCCTGCCATGAGCAGGGACATCTTCAACCAGAGCAGGTCGCTCAGAGCCCCGTCCAACCTGACCTTGGACGGTTCCAGGGATGGGGCAGCTACCGCCTCTCTGGGCAGCCTGGGCCAGCGTCTCACCACCCTCAGTGCAAACAATTTCTTCCTTATATCTAGTGTGAATCTCCCCTCTTTTAGTTTAAAACCATTACCCCTTGTCCTGTCGCTACAGGCCCTACTAAAAAGTGTGTTCCCATCTTTCTATCAGCCCCCTTCAGGCACTGGCTGGCTGCTGTAAGGTCTCCCCGGAGCCGTCTCTTCTCCAGGCTGAACCACCCCAACTCTCTCCGCCT
>JANZLQ010000017.1:28452377-28483520 GCA_026212715.1 Elanus axillaris | reverse complement strand
CCTCGACCTGCTGGCCACGCTGCTCGGGATGCAGCCCAGGACACGGTTGGCTTTCTGGGCTGCGAGGGCACATTGTCGGGTCACGTCCAGCTTTTCACCCATGAGTCTCCCCAAGTCCTTCTCGGCAGGGCTGCTCTCAATCCCTTCAGCCCCCAGCCTGTGTTGATACCGGGGGTTGCCCTGACCCTGGTGCAGGACCTCGCACTTGGCCTTGTTGAACCTCCTGAGGTTCACATGGGCCCACTTCTGGAGCTTGTCCAGGTCCCTCTGGATGGCATCCCCTCCCTCAGGTGTGTCAACCGCACCACTCCGCTTGGTGTCATCCGCAAATTTGCTGAGGGGGCACTGAATCCCACTGCCTACATCACTGATGAAGATATTAAAAGTACTGGTCCCAGTAGAGACCCCTGAGGGACACCACTTGTTACTGATCTCCATCCGGCATTTGAGCCATTGACCCCTACTCTCTGGATGTGACCACCCAACCAATTCCTTATCCACTGAACAGTCCATACATCAAATCCCTATCTCTGGTCTGCAACCTGCTCTGCTAAGGACTTCCCTGCCACTAAGGACTGTGCCAGTGGAGGAGAAACAATCCTCTTCCAAGGGCCAGAGATGAAGTCAGAAAAGTTCTAATTTGGCTATTCACTGAGATTAAGCATATGCCCAATTTGCTTAATTACAGCTCAGAATGTCAGAGCCTTTGCATCGTGCAGAATAACAGGGTTTTTCATGCATTTAGGATGCAAGTGGCAAATTCAGCCCTGCAATCAAATGGAGGAGGACAAGCGTGACCCAGACCCAATCATACAACACGGGGAGATCTTCTGCTTATTTTAACAAGGACACCATCAAGGTTTTTAATTCAGTGCCACGGTACTGGGGAGGTAATGCTTTCTGGTGCTACGAAATCAGCTCAGAGCTGCAGAGCCCAGTGCTTGTGTGAGGAGCCCTTGAGAAGGCTGATCACTGATTTACACTCTTCCAAGCATGCATCACCTAAAATGTTTCATCCAGGCAGAATTTGGTTTTCCTGGAGTCTAATTCCTACTTATCCTGCTCATCAAGAGCAAGGTCTGGTGGACTGTGATCCTGCAACTACATCTGGCCATCCTGGAGTGGGAGGTGGTGCAGGGACAGGACAAACTTCTGATGTCCGAAAATTGGTACCCACAGCATCACCCTCTCCTCCCCGTCCTGCCACTTGCTCGTGCCAGCAGAAGGTTCCTCTGATGGAGAATGTCCAGGCTTTATTTAATGCAGTTTCTAAAAATCAGGTTTTGCTGTAAAGCAACATTAAGTGCAAGAAACAGGAAGCATTTAAAAAAGGAGAAAAAAAAAAAAGAAGAAAGAAATCTTTTGTCAAAATGGTTCTGGCAGATCGGCTGCAATTTTCTTTATTCCCAGCTGTTGCCAAGACAACCAGCCTTTGCACTTCGGGCACCCAAAAAAAAAAGACCCAGGCTGGATGGTAAACCCCACCTGGACCCTTCTCTCCAGGTCATGCTGGTTTTGAGGGGCCAGAGGAGCAGGGAAGGGACAGGGGATCTCTGAGGTTGCAGTCAGTGGGGACCCAGCTTACACACCTCCTCTGTAGCCCTCATTCCTCCAGCAGCAACAGTGGCCATTTATCCATGGTTTAAATATTAAATTACCTTATCAGCACAATTGCTTATGGAAGTCAAGCCCAAACACCAGGTCAAGAGGCAGAAAAACCTTCCTAAAAATGAATGAGATGCTTTTTAATAGCCCTTTTTATCTCTGCCTCTCTGGGTTTGAAAACCCCGCCTGAGCACAGGACACCCAGAAGAAGCTGGAAGTCATTTGCGGAATGTTTTCGGGCATGGGAGGCTGTGGATTGCTTGGGGACCAGTGAAACCACTAATTGCTTCTTGGGGTCAATCTGCCTGGAAAATAAACTAAGGGTGGTAAGGGCTTGGCATCCTCAAAGTGCAGCCATGGATGCCCTGTAGCATGGGCATGGGTCGGGGTCAGTCTCTCAAGTGTGTGGGCTTCACATGCCGCTGCGGGAGGAGGACAATTAGGAAATTATTTCTCAGCCTGTATAGATAATAATCATAATCTAAACATGGATTTTAAATCAAATAATACAGGGTAGGCTGTTTACAAAGTGGCATCGACTGAGCAGTAATGCACCTCTGAGTTCCTTCCCGCACAAAGGATGCATCAATACCTGACCCAAGCAGGAAGGATGATATTTAGTCATAAGCTAGCTGATTTAATTAATTTCCTTTTCTTTATGATGACCTCAGGTTTTCCAGGGCCATTTTTATTACTGATGTGCTGCCATACCTGCTTTGCCCCGAGGAATTCTGCTCCCCATCACCCAAGGTGCCAGATACCTCCAGGGCTCTCAGCCACAGTGAGCCACATATTCCCACACGTGGACACAGAAACAAGGGGATTGACCCCAGCTGAACGATGTTCTGGCGAGCCAGCTGGACCCACATTCATCATTTAAGTGATGTAAAGGCAAGTTCCCAAGACCACACTGCAAAATATGTGGATTTACTGCGGATATACGGACGCTGCTCTCTCTCATGGTTCTGTTGGCTCTGCCACTGGTCTCGTAGGATGCCTTCTCCCAACACATGCCAAATACTAGGGTTTTGTTGAGTATCTGCTTCTTCTCCTGCATCACTTTGTAATCCCATGCCTGTTTCTAGCACCCAATGCACCCCTCAAAACCCACATGACTTTCCCAGCTTAATTTCTAAGCCCCTTCTGCATTTTTGCAGGTCTGTTAGGCTGAGCACCTCTGTAGCCAAGCTGCCAACTCCCCATTAACTCTATCCATGTGCTTCCAGCACCCATTTTGCATCCTTTCTGCAAGTCAGACCATTCCTTTGACGCCAAGCCCCTTCCCATCCCTTTTGCATTAACTCTTCCATCTGCAGAGTCACCTCTTGCAGAGTTTTACTAATTTTGACACCTTCACTCCACAGCTCAGGGCAGACCAGCGCGGTACAAGGAGGGATTAAGCAGTCCTGAAAAGCATGCATCACAGTGCAGGAGAGCTCCCCACAGCCTTCAAGCATCTTTTGGAGATGCAGAAGAGGCCAAAAACATGATGGGGAGGGAGTCTCTCTCCCCAGCCTGAAACCCAGGCTGGCTTTCTGTCTCAAAAACGATGCCACATTTCACCTCCCAGCTACTGGGCTCCCACCAGATACCACAGAGTAAATCGTCAGACTGTGCCATGTAATCAATTATGCTCTTACAGTTAATTAAATGAATCAGATGACGATGTTGCTTCTTTTTGGTCTTTGAATGTGTAATTTTATCAGGTGGTTTCAATGCAAGAAGGCAGCTGTGGGATAGTGCTGGCCGTCCCCAGGGAGGAACCCCCCCTGCCCAACCCCAACCACCCTCTGTGAAATCACCAGCTGAACGATTTAGGATGTGAAGTTTATCTCTGGGGCCTGTGATATAATATAACAACCCTCATATAATAACCCTCTCCATACAAGATGGTCCCGTCAGCTCCAACTCTGACCTTCCTCCTGAGATATGATTATTTCTGATTTACTGATATCAACCAAAATGCGGCACACCCTCCTCATCCTCCCTATTTTCCAGAGGACAGAAGGATTCAAACCTGTTGAAAACCATCCATCCACATTACCTAACTCACCTCCAAATGAGGCTGGGGGCTCAGTTTAGAGTGCACACATAGAAGCAACTCAATATTTTAATGCTGCTATTAAAAAGCTATCCAGAATAGCTTCGACTTAACCAAGTCCAAGCTCCACCATGCTTGGTTAAGACTCACTTTCCAAACCATTTGCTGAAGCAAAGGACCAAAATCAGTTTACCTGCAACTTAGGCCAGGGACGTGGCTGGGCCTAGAGCATGCCAACTACATCCCTGTTGCCTTCCCCCTCTGTATTTCACTTTCTTGATGCACTGCTTTGCTTTGGGCAGTAGCGGGAGCCTGGCAGCATCAGCAATATTTTAGCACCTACCTCCAGAAGAAGAGGTCCCAGAGATTCCTTCTCAATCACTCCTTGGCTGCTGGACGAGATGTCGGACTTCTGGACTTCATCATCAGCTGCTTTCTCTGTAGCAAAGGAAAAGAGACATTTTAGCCAAGAAAATCCATCATTTTACTACTGAATCATTACCAAAAATAAACAAAATATTGACCACTTGTCATACAGGCAATGCAGGATGTATACCAAAAGACTCCAGCATTTTCATTTCATCCCTCAGTCCCATGAAGATATGATGTCATTTCTAGTTATTTATTATTTATTATAAAATAAAAGCACTAACTAGATTGCAATCTACCACTAGCAGGAAGGAAAAATCCATCTTAAAGCAAAAGCCTGCAGGAAGAGGCATCCAAGATCAACATTTTGAAAAGGAAATGGTATATCCAGTTTAGCGCAAGCTACAGTATTTCATCTGGAACTTTTCGGACAACACTTTGAGAAATAACTGCCAGGAGGAATTCATGGAGAACGGGCTGTGCCAGAGGAAACCTGCCAAAGGAGAAAAAGCAGCTTGTACCACTGATGTGTAGGGAGCATCTCGGATGCCAGTCAGCCAGGAGCCAGCGGGGCCGAGGACAGGAGGAGAGCATCCGACGTGGAGCGGGTGATGCTGCTGGAGAAGCCCAGCCCCAGCCCTGCCAGAAACTCTCACGCTGTATTGCTGAATAATCCCTTTGGGGAAAAAAAACGACCCAAAAAACCTGGAGAGAAGGCCCTGTTATTTGTCTCGCACTCCCCCGAAAGGTGCTAGCCACGTCGCACAGCTACTCCGAGGAATTCAGAATAAATCCAGCAGCGAAAGGCGGGTGGCAAGTGGGATGTGATAAAGCCAGCGCTCACAGGCAAGTGAGCCGCGCCGCCGCTGGCGTTTCGGGGCTGTCTTGTTTTGCTCCTCCATATCCCTGACTGTTTTTCACTGGAAAAGCTAGGAGAGTCCCTCGGCCTCTCCGGATGCGATCTGGGAAAGGATGGGGAGAGCAGCATCCGCCTCCGCAGGACGTGGTTGAGAATAAACCCTGATCACTGGGAGTGACTCGGGAGGCTGGCAGCGCAAGCCCCAGCTGGGCACATCTGGGGCTATATTTGCAAAGAGGAGATTAATTACTGTTTAATCACATGGTTTGGGTGGACTAAGAGCAGAAAGAGGCAAGCGGGAGCTAAACCTTGATGGAGAGGATACCTGCTTCGTTGATCAGGCATCACTTAGCAAGGGAAAAGCAGGGACATCTCAGATTGCAGGTGCTTTTTGCTTCAGCTATGTTTTGCTCTGAAATGCGAAAACGCAAGCTCCTGGCGACAGCTGGAGGGGTAAGGTGTTACCCGCTGCATGTCAGCACCCATTGGCACCAGCAAAGGAAATTATCAGCCGTGCAGGATGCGAAACAGCGTAGGAGCCCTGAAGCATCCTCAGTCCAGGCTCACATGGATGGCTTCAATGCAGGTTTTGATTAAAAATGAAAAAGACTCTGCGTGGCTAGCCGAAAAATGACTTGAAACTTGGTCCTCTATTAATGTTACACCATTTACAAAGTTTTCCCAGGTACCAGAACCACAAATTCAGCCTAGCAGCTGAAAATTAACCCGTGCTCTTTCTGCGTAACTGCTAATTGTTAGTATAAAGGAAGATGCTGGGGCTGGGATGCAGCTGGTGATTCGTGGACAACGCGCATAGTCCAGGGGGATGCAGCCCCATCCTCGCAGGCTGGGCTTCCTCGCATGGCAGGAGTAACATCCTGGGGTTTGCCAGGAAACCAAAGGGATGCTCAGAAAAATCCCGAGGACCAAACACGTGTGAGGTGCTGGGTTTGGAGGAAGAAAATTACCCAAACTGGTTTTAAAAGGCATGGCAGCACGTTGTGAACTTTACTGCACAGCAGGAGAAGGGAAAAGGCTCCTCAACGCGCAGTGCCTTGTGTAGGACTGGGAAACCCTCATGTGCATCAATAAATACATGTTTATCAATCAAACGTGTATGGGTATCAACACATCAGGCTGATGAAAGAGCTCTGCCCAGCCTATGTCAGTCTGCTCCCAGAGGGCAAGAGATGTTTGCTCGGGATAAATATCCGTGGAGTGCAGCGGTATGCATGCTGAAAGTGCAAGCCAAGAGGTTTCTAGGACTGCTGGAGGTTTACTGCTCATTTCTCTTGACACTGTCTTAGTTTCTGACCATCCCAGCACCAAGGAAGCCAGTCCCCCAACTTGTCTGTAAGCAAAAGCTAAATTGCTTTTGCTGTTTTGCAGCACATCGGATGGAAGGTTTATTACTCAGCATCAAATCGTGTTTGCAAAATGTAAAGATGTGTCACTTGAAACTCTTCATCCCTGTGTCCTCCCAGGACTTTATCTGTCTTAAGCTTACTTTGGGTGTTTCTTGCTCCTGAGTTTGTCCTTCATCCCTTGCATCGCCGAGAGGAGTGAGCCTGGAAGAGCATTTGCTCAACACTTGCTCTTGCAGAGATGGTCGCCAGCTTCCCGCACCGATTTATCAGGTAATCCCTGCTCTACTTTCCCTCTCACCCAGTGGCTCTTTTCTCTTTAGAAAATAAATCAACTGAAAAAGGTCGCATTTTCGTCTCTGCTGGCACAGCCCTGAAAACAACAGGCAACGCGCGCCCTGTTTTGAGCACACACGCACACGTTTTGGACGCTCAAGCAACGGTCTGACTTCAGCCCTGAAATACCTGACCCTGCATCCTGCTACGGAGCCCCTTGGGCAGCTCACCTCATCCGACAGGCCTCAGTTTCCCCTGTTTCAAGCAGAAAGCGGAGTTCATCCCACCTGAACCGCCTCCAAGCAGCAATGCCTGCCTCCCACCCAGCACCGCTGCATGGCTAAATCATGAAGGAGAAGAACCCTCCCAAGGAAGACACCCAAATCCCTGCCAGGGATGGAAGACCTTCCCATGCATCCAAACCCTCGGGAGCTGGCAGGTACCACAGCATGAGAAATGGCTTTTTTTTTTCCTATGCTTAATAAATTGATGCACTTAGAGGCAATGCACTGGCTTTCAGCTCTAATCCTTTAATTGGGCTGCGGGATCCTCCTCCTGCTTTAGTGAAATAGTTTCATCTGCCAGCTCTGAGCCTGTTATTCAGGAGGATTAGCCGGCAGAACGATGTGCTGTCGCCGTCTCCCTTGTGCACAAGTCCTTCTCCTTCCCACCTCTGCAACACTGGATCTGGGAGCAGATGGATCCCCTAAAGCTCCTGCTCACCTTCTCCTGGGTGGCACATCCCAGTGATACAAAACTCCTTCAAAGCGACAGCGCATCCCGGCTAAGTACTTCAGTTAATGTGCTTAAACGCAGCTCTTTAGCTTTTCCATCCCAGCACGTGAGGAATACATTACAAGCAAACTGCTGGTTTGCACTTTAACCCATGAATTTCAATGTTCTTTTTTTCCAGCATTAATTGCAGTGGTGGCTCTGCTGTGCCAGCAACAGGCTGATGCTCTCGGGGAGCATCGATCACAGGCCAAGCATTCCCTGCGCTTGACACAGCCGAACACAGAGCAAATTCCCAGTTCCCCAAGCTCATAATCTCATTATGAAGCTGGACAGACAGATTCACGTGTAAATAAACCCACAGGAGCAACATGAGCCCTGGTGCTGCTGCTGTTTGAAGCTGTTGGGATCCAGCTGTGGGGGCTTTGGCAGCCTTGGGCATCATAAATCCCCATGGCACAATAAAAGCCCGGCACGCTGATGGCCCTGATTGGAACCTAATTGCTGCAAACGTGATTAAAGCAGGGTTTGTTTCTTGCAGCAGAGAAAGGAGCTATTTTCAATGCATTCCTCAAATGACGCCCCGGTTTTCTGACAACCAGGGAGATGTCTGGGTGCCCCTGGAGTCTATAGGAGCTGTAGGGACCTTGGCACTCCAAAATATCAGGTCAGTGGACTTGAACTGTGAGGTAAATGCATTATAAACAGGTCACCCAACACCATTGATACTGCAGCGAGTGCAGGATGTGATGCCCACTGAGATGCCTGGGAACACCACGGTCACTTTGAAAACAATCTTGTCCCGTGCCAACCCCGTGCAGCCAAGCTTGGCACGGAGAGAGGTGACATTTCCAGCTCAGCCCCGCTATTTCGCAGCCACACGAGCCTTCTGGCTGGAAGCCGCTGATTCTCTGCAGGACTAGAGGAAAGAACGGGGAAGGCATAAGGCTGGTGAGGGATGGAGGACACCGCTAAAGCACGCCGGGACTGGAAGAGGAATGATACTCTCAGATGCCCTGATGCTGGAAGCGATGGCCAGCAGCACAAGGGAATGGATTTTGCATCACCAAGCGCTGCCCTCCCCGTCCCCGAGCCCAACGGTACCCGGCCGTGTCCGGGGCTGCCAGCCAAGCTGCTCTCGGCATGCAGCTCCTCCCGGGCTCGGCACGGTGGAAGGAAGGCATGGAGCAATGCTGGGGAGGGAAAGGGGGGTGGGAGGCGAGCAGAGTAAAAAACTACGTCCCTGGCAAGGTGAGGGTGGACAGCGGGGTGGCAAGTGCTGAAACGGTGGGGCGCAGCCCAGGCGGGGGGGATGGCGGCAAGTCGAGGTGTACGGATGGGTAGCTGACCCATTCGGAGTGTTTTCGCCCCTGATTTTAGAAAACATCAATGTAAAAAGATCCTTTATTTTTGTTAATAAAAGCCCCAAGCCAAGAGCACATGCAGGAGAGGCAAACGGCTCACCTGGGGTGTTATTTCTGCTCCCCCAGAAGAGACAGTGCAGTATGTACCCCTCTTAAAAACTGGCTCAGACACTCTGCCTCTAAACCACATCGCACGGAGCAAAGCTGAAGGATGTGACTTTGGCAAGTGGGTGCCACCCACAGAGCTGTAGGATACTGCTGCCTTCCCCTTTCTTTGTTTTCCCTCTTTGCATTATTGGTTTTTATTTCCCCAACCTCCCTACTTTGCCTTAGCTGCCTCCATCCTTTTGGCAGGTCTTTTGATCTTTCTCTACCACCATTTCTGGTGGCATGGAGCAGAGCAAAATCATCCCCAGGATGCTGCACTTACCCTTCTCTGCTTCCAGACCTCTGTACCTGAAACCCCGTACCCACAGAAAATCAGGCATCCAAGGTAGGGAGAAAATCAGGTATCCAAGGCAGGAAAAAATATAATCGTCAGACAGGAGCTGTGACCTCCTCCAGCAGCCATAGCTGAATAGAGCAATGCTGAGGCCACGCAGGGTAAAAGCCATAGCCACACAATGGGAATAGTCGCCCCAAAGGCCTTAACTTACCGCTTTTTACCCCAAACATGACAAAGCCCCACGGCCAGGAAAGCACCCGCACTCCAAAGGGCCGGAGAAGTGACGACGTGCCACCAGAGTGATGGCAGGAGCACAGGGAAGGAGGGTCGATGGCCTAGGGGACACCTCCCAGAGCCACTCCAAGGGATAAGGTGGGAGGGGAAGGAAAATTGGGGTGAAGGGGCTGGAGGCAGAGTGGAAAAGATGTCCAGCATTGATGTCCATCTGCGGTGTCTTGGGAAGTTATCTCCAGCCCCACAGGCTCCATCACATGAAGCTCCATCCATAGCATCCAGGGCAAGCACTCCTGTCTCTCCATCCCTTAAATCTGCACTTTTAAATTAAAATAATACAAGCTGTCTGATTCTGCTCACCATTTAAAATTTTGCAGCTGAAATGCTTTTTCCTCCCCAGAAAGGGGAAATGAATATCTGAAAAATAATATATTGCACGTGGGTCTTCTAAATCAGGACATAAAGAATTCAAACCAGGATTTTGCTGAGAAACATCATGAACACAAAAAATTAGAACAATTGTTTCCACTTGCCCAGCACAAAACTTTGTAATATATTGCATTTTGCCTTGACTTGCAAGAAGCTCACTGCTGCTCTCCAAGGAAGCCCCAGTGGAGAGGCCCCCAAAGTCGTGGGCATGATGGCCAGGACCCAAACGCTGCCCCGCACCCTCCAAGGGCTCTTTTTCAACACAGGATTTCTATGGGCAACATTCATTTTTCATTTCTTATGATAGAAGCCTGAAAAGTCTTTGCGTTTTGACTTTTCTATTAAAAATTCAACAGCTCAAAGGCAAAAAGTCCAACTAAGGAGGACTTGCAGCCTTTCTCAGAGTGTGTTGGGTACCCCAGTGGGTGCCAAGGATGACAGAACAGGGCAAGATGGAGAAGCTGATGCGATGCCTAGAAAACACGATGGAACACCAGGCACGATGACTCCCCATCCCTCTCCGATACAGCACAGCCCCGCAGCCTCCCCAAGGGCCATGCTGGCTGAACCACCCAGATCTCAGCCAGGATCTGCTCTATCTGCTTTTTAAAAGATGAGTGAGGCAAAAAAATCCACATCTGTAATTTCCCAAATGAGGAGCTTTGATTTTTAGTTAATTAAAATCAGATGGAACAGACTCGGTGCACCCACGGATCAAGAGCGTGACAGAAAGCTGTGCCATTAATTAGTGCCTGCTACAAGGTTCATCAGTCTAGTAAATCCAACAGGAAAAAAACCTGCAAAAAAACCCCAAAACTCCTTGGCAGAAGGTGGGCACTGAGTACATCTTGCAGTGGGGCACAAAAAAATAGGTTTAAAAAAGCCACAAGAGGAGAAAAAGACAACAATATTGATACAGGAAAGCAGCAGGTAAGGGGATCTAGACCACAGAAATGGGAACACTTTTGTGTTTTTAAACAGTACTCAAGGAGGAAGATGTGTCTAGGGCTATCTGTCAGGTTAGGGACATGTTGGGGGAAAGCCTCCGAGCATCACTGGCCGCTGCCAGCGGTAGTGGCCCGGCCATCCAGGGAGACCCGAGGTCCTGAGCTCACCTCTGGCCTCCTCTCGAGTCCCAGCAAGCCCTAGCGCTCTCCTCTTCATCCCTGGGGATCAACAGGTAGAGGATGATCCAACCTCAACTGGGGGATGGAGCCAATTTCCAAGGAAGACCATCCTACATAGCCTACGGGGCACGCACTTGGACCACGGCAACGATGGCTTCTTTGGAGGTACTTTAAACCAAAATTCAAGTTGTGGAAGCTGAGATTTGCCCAACGCCCCCCTGTTCAACGTCAGCATATTCACACAGAGGCAGATGCAGAGAAGCCAGCCCAGAGTCCTCCCTTCTTCACTTCCACAAATACCAGATTCCTCTAAAACACTGTATGGAAATCAGCAGCTCTTAGGTTGTGTAACTTTTTATTCTAGTAGGAGGAAGGAAATTATCTGATCTATGAATTTAAAAAACTGTGGAAAAATAAAATCTGTGAGATTCAAAGCTTGAAAATACCAGTGCAAGAAATAGAAGAGCAGATCTTGGCTTTCAGAAATCAGCATGGCTCCTTCAGAGCCCTGCGCTCACCTGCTTTATATCACCTGTCGCGATGGTCTATCGGTGACAAGACCCAGGGTGCTCCCCAACCATGTGCCATAATACCAGGCAGGAGTTCCAGGACACCAGGGTAAGATCTATCTCACAGAGCACAGGATGGACATGTTTCCACCTGAGCTACTGGTCTCATGCTCCCTTACGGCCAAAGTAGAGAAAAAGGCATTTTTAGAGGAGATTCGCCTGATCCATTTTAAATTCTTATTCTAAGATAGAGCCTCATTTTTTGGTTTTTTTTGGGGGTGTTGTTATCCCCTAGCCTTCCTCCACAACCAGCAGTCAACCAGCTTTTGCTCTCTCCCTTTTTCTCTCTTTTCCAGTGAAAGCTGAACTCCTGAGTTCATCACCAAACTCCAGCATTGGCCCCAAAAGAAATAACCCACGCACCTCCAAAGCTGACAACACAGCGCACCCTTCAGCCCCAGGTATTTCTGCACTGTCCCAGAGAACATCCGCACCAACACAGCCCCAAGGGCTTCTTCAGACTCATCATGAACCCTTATTCCTTCATCAACGTACACGCAAAGGCACATGTCAGGAGGATACATCTCGCCAGGCACACAGCCAAGGGAGGAAACTAAGTCCTTGAGGTACATAAAGTGGGTTCTAGTGCCCACGTGGATGGCGAGGACTGAGGACTAAAGCTGCTGGCCGCTCCAGTTGCATCGGTAGAGCCAACAGCAGAGACTGATCGGTGGAGGGCTGGACAGTGGGACACCCTGCTGCTCTCCCATGTCTCACCTGAGCTTCTTCCTTCATGGCCTGGCTGGAAAAGCAGTCCAAAAAAAAGCAATCAAGCATTGCTGCTGTACTGGGAACAATGAGAGCTCCATCTAATGCTCTCACAGCTATTTGCCACACTGCCTTCAGCCCAAGAGCCCGTCCTTACCACTGTGGCACTGGGAAGACTCACTAAAGCCCACGGGCTAGTCCCAGCAGTTAAGCACCTCTCCAACCACTATATAAAACATCAAACCCTAAAAGGACTAAACCATGCACACTTATTCATCCACCAGCATAGATTTGCAGGTGGGACACTGCATTTATACTGAGGTTAGTGATTTCAAGGTAGCTTTTAAACCTTATGAGCAAAAGATACAACAGGCCAGTGTCCACATTAACATAGCAGCTTGACTTATCCTTCCACTTGCCCCAAAACCCCCTCAACAGTGATATTTCAAAACCAGGACACCATTCCATGGTGCTTCAGTGCAATTTGCCAATTTGATGGCAGTTCCCATCAGCAGGAGGACCACAGCCACCTCCATCATGTCTACAACCAACCCTGGGAAATGGACATTCCTGGTGGACAACTCTGTACCAGGTGTCTAGCCTGGTGATCCCAAACTTAAGCAACACTAACCTTCCACGTGGCCATGGGCTGCTCCCCAGTTTTGACTGCTCCTCTTCTCCAGGACAGAGGATAAGGGTTTTGAGGGCAGGAATTCTGCTGGGTTTTTTTAAAACTTTTTTCTTATTTTTTAAATATGTATCTACCCAGCAACAGACACAACCAAATTCCTCAGGACTATACAGGGCAAATAAATCAACAGTCTTGTTTTAATCCATTTGACCCTTGCTACAAATTGCAAAGAACATTCCAACGTTGCCCTCATCCTAACCAACCACTACGCACTCAACTGAATGGCAACCTGTAACATCCTTCCCAATGAGGACCTCGGGGAGGATGGACAAGACATCTGCTTCCCTTTAACAAGCCTAAGATACAACTCCCTATTAACACTCCCATTTTCCAGCTGAAGAAACCCAATGCATAACCACACACACTTCTGCAGCTCTTGCTGGAGCAGATTAAGAAGTTCATTGACATCTTTTGAGCTGAGATGCTGTTACATGCCACACGAATGCTCGCAACCCAAAAGCCACCAGGGTTAGCTTCAACCGATGCTGCTTTCACACACCACAGTGGTTCACCAACTGGTGGTTCTCTCTAGAAGGACTCCAGATGGACCTGCAAGAGCACATTTGTCCATGCCCCAAAGCAAACGGGATCATGCAGCATCAGTGCACGACAGCACCAGGGGTACAACTTAAGATCCAAGATACTGGTCCCTGCTCCGACCAGCAAACATCACTTTTTTTTGGCAAAGCTTATATGGAAAACTATTTTTCTGCTTCTGATAAAATCCTTGTGTAATGGCAAAGAGTGCAGAGCAAAGCATGCTGCCACTACAACAGAAGGAAAAGGGTATTTCTTTCTGTCTTCACACCTTTTAGAGTTAAACATTAATGGTGTCAAGATGTCTTAAGTAAAAAAGGCTGGTTGTCTGAACAATGTCAGGAAAAATTATACGGTGCTGAGTGAATGCAAAATTAATGAGCACTGAATGCTGACAGGAGAGAACAGGCATAAGGAGCCGAGACTTTTTTATAGTCAACGCTGAGATCAAGCAGCTAGAACATCTCCATCTTGCTGGGTGAAGGAATAAAGGCAGAAAAAAAACTTTTATCTCAAATCTGAAGAATTTAATTCATTCAAAAACTGTGTCAACTCTGCATGGCCAAACCTACAGTGATGAGAAAGGGCTACATATATCTCCCCCACACAACTTTAATTCAGCCCTGGCATAGCCTTCATTCTCCTCCTGCAGGCATAAAATACATTGCAACACCATTTTAACAATCCGACTTAATTAATTTTGCAAAGAATTAGACTATTTTTTCTCAAGATGTAGCATCTCGAAGCCCTGGTACGCTGCATGCTAAAGTCCATGAGAAGTTACTATTAAAAATTCACTCGTGTCAACCGTTAAACCAGCTTTATGCTCAAGTTGCACAGGCACGTCAAATATGTGAACTGCACCGGCAAGGAGACGCCTGCCAAAGCGTGCAGACAATGCAAAGCTCGAGCGCGGCGAGGGGGGAGCTGACGCTTCCCATGCACAGAGCAGCACTCCCCCTCCAGCCCCGCTCCTCCAAACCCGACTTTCTCGCGCCTCCCATCTGTCTCTCCTCGGCTGCAAAGGGAGAGCTGTCAATCTGCAGCTATTGAAGGGATCAACTTGCTTTTTCTGCTACGCCAAAGGGATCTGTCGAAGGTAAAGGCAGACTTTGGGGTGCAGTGTAAATGAACCGAGGGGTGGCTGTAACACCCGTGTGTGAGTGTGGTCAGTAGGTACAAGCAGAGCTCCGGGCCATGGAATGCCCCTGGGAGGACAGGGATGGGCAAGAGCAAGCCACGTGGTATGGGAAGCTACCTAGAGAAGATGGAGCCACATGATATACATGGAAAGCCACCAGAGAAGATGGAGCCTCCTGGTATGGGAATCCACCGGAGAAGACTGATCAAGCCATGCAGGTGAAGACTACCTTCTTGTTGACGTGCACAGAGCCTGCTCAGGAGAACCTCACCTCCACGATGAACTTCCAGTGCAATCACTACATGCAGAACAGCGGGTGCCACACCAGATGCTGCATGTTCAGAGTGGGTGCATGAAGGCACAGCTCTTGGGTGCTCCCTATCCCAAAGCAGGCAAGTGTCTGGGAAAGTAAGGAACAAGGCTGAATATCCATCCTTCGTTTCCCCCAGGAAATACCACCGAGACTCATGCTCTGGGGTTCTGCACCTAGGGCCAAGGTGCAGCTACCTGCAACTATTTTTTTAAGGACTGTATCCATTATTTCAAAAATTTGAGATGGTCCAAACTATTCCCTGCTCCCATAAGAAACCGTCCATGCACATAATTCACTGTCTCAGCACGGCAGCTGCACCAAACCCAGGGCAAACATCAGCCTGGGGAACCTGATCCACCACTCCAGCGTTTGTCAACCCTGCTCATCGTAATATGGACTTAATGATTTAAAGGGTAGTTAGCTGAAACTGGTGGTTTAATTAATGAATGAAAACCTGTCTTGGAAGGCAGACTTCCTAAATAGTAAGGGCAGAAGGAACAGCGAGAAATATCATTTTAAACCATCCAAATGGTATTGGCTCTCTACCCAAGGCACTGGTGAGGCTTTAAGTGCCACCAAACCCCCCATGGTGAAATCGTGAGGCACAGGGCAAGCAGAAGTCAGCTGAGAAGCTCAGCAGCTGGGCACCGGGGAATAACGTGGCCCCAGAGGGAGTGAGACGGCTCCTGCACCTCTCACGCTCGTGTCCCAGCAAGTTTGTTTGCTTTGCCCAACCATACTGCTCAGCATAATAAAAGCTATTATCTCCTTGTACAAATCTCCCTTTATTTCCTCTGCTTACAGGAGCGTTAGGAGGATTAAGGTCTATAAAAGTTGGCTCAGGGGAAAATCTGAAGTGAAAATGGAAGGACTTGCACAGCTGGCTCCAAGTTTGGGTTTTTTCCCCCCCCCGTAAGAAAGGGGTTTATTGTTACTTCTTGCTTTTTAGGCATGGCAATGCTTGCACTGCCAGGTGCTCCGACGGTTCAATAATCAAGATGGGCACTTGCAGCGATGTGCTGGGGTGAGCTTCTTTCCGAACCCCCTCTCTTGCACGGGCCAGTTGAGGACTGCCTCAGACGAGATGCTGCCATCGTGGCTGCTGGAAGAAAAGTGGGACAGATCCCCGTCGTCCTGCTCCTGCACCCACGGGATGCCAGCTCATAGGATGGATGAACTTCTTTAAGATCATCAACCAAACAAACTGGGGTGCAGAGCAGAGGGAGGACAAACTCAGAGGAGGCAAAACCCTGCTGGGGTGCCATCCCATCTTTAAGAAGAATCTTAAAATAGGTTTTGTCCATCTCTACGGAGGGTAAGGAGGCCCAGGAAAAGGGCTTTAAAGAAAAGGGGATTTTTTTCCTCCTCCTTTCCTGCCTTTCCTGAGACTGAAGCAAAGGGAAAAGAAAAAAAAAAAAAAAAAAAAAAAAAAAAAAGGAAAAAAAAAAAGCTAAACCAGCACAAAATAATGCAAGAGGAGGAGTGATTTCTACAGGTGGTTTATTACTCTCCGCATGATCCACACGCCTGTTACATCCTATCAGATCCTCTTCTTACAGCGAGGTGCTAAAGGATTTATTAGTTCTTGACAGTGTGAGATGTTTAAAAGCTTGAGGATGTAATAACCAAATGTTCATTTGTTAAAATAAAGGCACTGTTTGGAGAGGTCTGTGCAATTCTTAGCAGCCTCCCCTTCCCCTTGGTCTATATTTAAGCTGCCAGCTAGATTAAAACTGTCAAAGCAAGGATGAGAATTTTATTGACATGCTTTGTAGGTGGTACGGCTCCATAAAATAAACATATACAGAGGATGCTCCCTGGTGTTGCTGCACAGGCAGAGATTTTTATAGCACTGACCTGGGGGAGTTTGTATCTGAAATCAATCCCTGATATAAAACAGATTCCAGAGGATACGGAGAGACAGACTTCACAAATGTCTGCGGAGAGCGTGGGCAGGATGCAATCCGTTTAACATTTCACGTTGAAACCAAACTGCGGGGAAGGGGAGGGCGTGAAATTCCCCGAACCCGCTCCAACAAACTCTTCACCCCTTGTGCGCGAGGTGCAATTAATTACTCTGATAAAGGGGAGGTTCTAAGCCTGGGCAGGGCGCAGGATGGAATGTGGGGCAGGGGACACACACGGATGCTCGAGAAGCAAAGCGAGGACTCTCGCCTCAGCTTTGCACTGGCAGAATTCACTGCTGCAGATGGGGACCCAGCTCTCAAGGCATTTTTTAAAATCAAAATATTCCGATTTATAGAGACGAAGGCCAGGAGAGATCACTAGATTGGCCAGTCTGACCTCCTGAATATTGCAGAGCCATCAAAGTTCACCCACTTCCACCACCACCAGCCCTGCACCTCTGTTTGGCCAAAACCTGACACAACCCACCGCTTCCCTTGGCAGCTGGTTCCCAAAGCACTCACCCTCCCAGTTGTAACTCTGGGCCCGAGTCCTAATTTGTTTTTGTCTGGCTTCAGCTTTGAGTCATTCTCTGTTATGCTGGATTTAAAAACCTCTTTAGTAGCCAGCATTTTCCGTTCTTGTTAGCGTTTATAGTGTCATCACCATGTCCCCACTCCCTTTTTTTGTTTCCCCCTGGATACACTCAACAGAGCTCTTCAACCTTCCAAGCTGCAAGACATTTTGTCCAGCCCCTGGCTCATTTCCATGGCTCTCCTCTCTGCCTTCTCTGGATTTTGCAATCTCTTTCCAGCATGGATACCATGCCTGAGCTCCAGCTTTCTCCCACCAACTCCATGCACATGTAACATTACCCAAGAGAAGGCCACCTTGCTTTTCATCACATCCCAAGTTCACATTAACCGCCTTCACTTCCAGGATCTCCAAATCTTCTTGAAAAGCACCACTTCCCAGGATACCATCCATCCAGCACTCCTGTATGGCCATCCTGTATTGGTCTAGCAGTGATTTTGTATGTCCTTTCACATCCATGAAGACATTCAATAGCACTGAGATCTAGCAGAGACTCCCAAGAAGCTCCATGAAACTCAATTTTGAGAAGAAAGGTGTTTTGTCAGGATGAGGAGAGGTCACTGGTGGTGTTCCTCTGGCACGTGGGGTAAGGTAGTCATGCAGGGAGAAAATACACACCAACTCGAGGCTGGGTTGACCCATTCACATGAAAGAGAACCAAATGGTAGAAAAAAACTACCCAATTACTCTGCTAAACTGTGCTACTTTCTCCCACTTTCTACTACTTGAAGACCATGCACTCATCAACCAAGAATATCAGCCTTGGCTAAAAGTTGGGGATGGCTTAATGGAGGTGACAAAAGGAGACAACAACCATTACCTCGAGCATACCAGGGATGGTAACAGCAACAACCTAATGCTACCGGTAAGATCTGGTAAGAAAACCCATGACAGTCTAGGCCAATTAACTCAAGAAAAATGAAGTTCAGTTGGAGGAAGTGCAGAAAAGAGCTGTTGGGTTGATTAAAGGAAAGGCATAACTACCTGACACCAAGATCCTAGGAGAGCTTGGTTTGTTGGACGAGTCAAGCCAAGGTAGAGAACAAGAGCAACAACTTCATACTGCCCTTAGGGAGGGGCGGCAGTTGCCAAACAGAAGGAAGAATAAACCAAATTAAAGGGCAATGCTGGCACAGAAGTGATCCGAAACTCATTTCCACCGAAAATGAGCAAGTGGTTTCATCCTCTTCAGGATCTCAAAAGGATTCCTGGAAGGATGAATTTAAACAGTTAAAAGGACTGTATCTGTTTGTACTCTGTTTACCTTGGATCAGCCTCACACTTGAGGGCTTTCAGTGGGCACCTACCAAAGCCAAGGAGGAATTCCCCCTCCCCGCTGCTGTTTAATGTGGCCTCCAGGGTTTGGTTGTTTTTCTTTCTCTGTAGCCCTCTAACACATGGTGAAAAATTGGCGGCCAAGACAAGATGAAAGCAGTGCACACCCCTCCCTCTAGTAGCACGAGCAGCTCGATCAGGGTTAATCCAACCACCAGATCTGGAATGAAGAAAGACCCTTCCTCCCCAGCACCTGCAAACACCCGACGACAGCGTCACTGGCCGAGAAGGTCCTACCTGACCTCAGGGACAAAGGTGGAGGAACCCAGAGTCTGCAAAACACCACTCTTAAGGCAAAAGCAAAGTTCCCCTTTCCTGACCTCCCTTGAAGCAAACAAAATCAGGATAACTCCAATAAAGTCAATGCATTTAAAGAGGAGACTATAGCACCACGCTGACAGTTGTAGCCTGAAGAGATTCCAATCTAATTTTAGATTTGACACAAACCTTAATGTGGTTTTAATTAATTAATTAAAAAATCCTTTAATTAATGTAAACCCCTTAAAGCGGTTTTCATTTACTCCATTTCCAGGAGACATTTCCACTTACATCGCTCCTCAGATGCCATTCTTCTGCTTGGTTTTGTTCTTCAGTCAAACCTCAAATGTTAGACCTAAACTTCTGTTTATAATACATTACTGGCCTTGAAAGCTGGGGTGCTTTGAGCTCAGGCTATTTCTTGAGCCTTCACTTTAATCATTTACCAAGTAATGGGGCTTCCATCTCTTTTCTGACTATGCAAAAACTTGTTCTTCCACTGCATGGAAGTGCCCTCTTTTGGGTCCTCTGAAGGACCTCCATGCTGACTCAGCACATAAGCTACCAAAAATGACATTTGAATTCTCTAAATCTAATGGTACAAGTTTATCTCAATTTCTGCATGCAAGGCAGAAAGGCAGCAGTGATGGTGCACTGTCGCCCTGCCCTCCTGGCAGCAACACCCACCTTGGGCAGCTCTCCAGGCCACCAAGGAAGGAGCTCAGATGTGATGTGGGAATGAGCAGGACATCCCCCCGGTCGAGAGTCCCTGGGACCTCTCTCCCCCTGGGCTCTCCTGACGGCAAGCTGTACTTGGTAGAGCGGCCACCGGCTCCTGTCTTCAACCTGCTCCATCTGCACGGCCAGCAGCCTGGGCACCACATCTAGGTGACCACCACATAGTGCGTCCAGTTTTGGGACCCGAGGGTAAGACAAACTGGACTGAGTTCAGTGGAGGCCACCAAGATGGTCAGGGCTGGAGCACTGGTCCTGAGACCAGAGGCCAAGGGAAGGGGCTTGCTCAGCCTGGAGAAGAGATGGCTTTGGGGCACCTGACAGCAGCCTGCCCATGCCTACAAGAAGTTATGGAGGTGATGGAGCCAGGCTCTTCACAGCGATGCATGGTGAGAAGATGAGAAGCAATGGGTGCAAGTGAAGCAAGAGATGTTCAAGTGGGATAGGAGGAAAATCTTGGTCACTATGAGGCCAGGGAAGTGTTGGAGCAGGTTGCCTAGAGAGAGCACTTGTGCTTCTCGATCCTTGGGGGCTTCCAAAGCCCAACTAGGTAAAGCCCTCAGCAACCTGGGCTGGTCCTAGAGCTGACCCTGCTTTGAGCCCATTTGTCAAACACCACCACTATCCGAAATGGAAATAAACTTTAGGGAAATTAGATGGTTCTAGCTGGACACAGAGATTGCCAGCACCCAGGTAAAATGTTAAGACTTCTCCAAGAGGATACTGGATTACAATATGGGGAGAGGGAAGAGCTGAAATGAAAAAGTATTCAAAAATATAAAATGCAAGAAATAATGCAAGCATAAAAAAGGCAGAGCATGTTATGCAGAAGGTACCTTCCCTTGGTGGCATGGAGGCAGCAGCTCCAAGGACCTGAGAAGTTTAATCAGAAACTGGAAATAGTGCCTGGGAATCAATGCATGGCAAGAAAGATGCCTTCAAACTGGAGTTGGTGAAAGAAGGATATACAGACAATTTAGGAGGATCCTAAACAGAAAAAAAAAAAAATCCCTAAAGACTTTAATTACACTATCCTGGCAAAATGAAGTCAAGCGAGGGAGAAGATCCCAAAGGCTTCGTCCACCCCTGCACTGGAGATGTCCAGCTCCTCTGCAGACTCAGTAACATGGACTTGGGCTAGGTATTTCATCAAAGCTAATGAAAGTCCATGTACAGCTCCGTCCCCAGGGCCTGTGGACACAAAACCCTGTGGACTGAGGGTAACGTGGGAGCCTGGACCTGGGCAGAAGAAACCAGCTGAAAGCCTTTAATTGCTCTGCACTGGGTTCCTCTGCTTTGGGGTGAAGCTCGCCAAGGGGCCTTGGCTCTGTGACTTGCTTCCACACATTGCACGCAATTACTCGCCTTGTGGTTTTATGGGAGTAATTTTATGATCTTTAATAGCGTACCACATCACTCGGCTGCTGGGACAAGAAGGGGCTCTTGACTCAGTGCCCAAGGACAAGGTCTCCTCCTGTCCTCCTCCCAAAACCTCACGCCGTCGTTGCAGGCTGTGGGAGAAGCCTCTTCCCAGGCCACCACTTCACCATTTTCTGACCACCGCTAAATACAAAGCCAAGGCTTTTTTGTTCTCTTTTTAGAGCTCGCCACGTGTTGGCAGTCCCAAACGCAAGAAGAAACTCAGCATTCGTTTTGAAGAGGCTTCCATATATCCCACTGAGGATCCAGGACCTCTCTGCACTAGAAGCCGTACATGTATATCACAAAATAAATCCAGGGCCAAATCTAAGCATATGACAAGACAGCAGGGAAACTTAATTAAAGGAAAGCCACTGACAGCCCACTGATCCTATGCAACAGAGCAGCCAAAATCAATAATTATTTCATATACTTCACTTGATTAACCTACTGTATTTACCCAGAAGGAAAATTACTCCCCCAAGTAGGTTCACTTCCAAATTGGGGGGTGGTCTCAAATTAAGGCTCCTCTTCTTTTTGGGTTGATGTGCCCTAGTGACAAAGAAGCACAAACTTGCCTGAAGGAGCCCATTTTGTGGCACTCAAATATTATGGCCACACTTCAGGAAAAAAAAAAAATAAATAAAAAGATGTCAGGAGGATGCAACTGCTCCATGGTTTTGTGTGACCCAAAAGAGGACACCTCCATACAGTAGAGGAACAAGTTGTGGAATTTTTGTGTAGTCTGAGAAGAGACAGAAATGCTCTTATCCCTAAAACCTCTGAAAATTATTCAAGTAAAGGCTCAAGAAATAGCCTTCTCCCCCTCCCTGCCCAAAGTAACTGAATTTAAAAATCGAGGGTCATCTTTGCAGGTTAACACAGTATCATTCAGGAAAGAAAGCTAATTCTTCTCCTAGTACCCTTTTAAAACATCCCAAAATCAGGTCACTATGCTGTAGCGTTATTACAGAATAAAACTGCACTAATAAAGATCTGATTATTTTTTTCCTTATACATCTATAAGAATAAATTCAGCAGCTCTATCACCAAAAAGCCAGGCTTCACTGGGGCTGAAGGTGTCATACATGGGATCATACAACCCTCCATCACCATAACCAGCCTTGCATTGCAAAGGCAAGCAGTGACTTGGGGTCCTTCATGAGACAAGCTAAGTTGTACAAATCCAAGCAAATACAGAATAAATCCTTTGTTTTGGCAACTACAGAATAAATCTGCTGGGGCTTTTGGACCTCGCAGGACCAGAAACTCATGAGCATCACCATACGTGTCCTGGCGGGGCCGGGAGCTGTGCCGTGGCTGCTCCTGGACCAGGTAGCTGCCGGCTCTGCACACCGACTCCCGCAGAAGCCGAACATACGGCAGCACAGCGGGAGCGACCGTCAGCGAGCGGCGATGAACAAACGCAGGAAGGACAGGGGGAAGGAGGTCCCTTGGACGCCAGCAGCAGTAGAGTCGCTTGTGATGCCTTAGGAGGTGTTTCAAGGGCAACCCTCTGCGGCTGTTTGAGTTTGTAGGCAGTGTAATGAAAAGCTCAATACTATTTGATTTATTCTATTAAGGTGCTGCATTTATACTCCTGCTCTGGAAGGAAATTAAAGCAGCCTATCAATGGAGAGGGCTTTTAGGAAAAGACTTGGTGGCTTCATCTTAAAAAGGACACTGCCAAGGTTGGGAGCTCTACAAGCAAGATGAGATGACCCCTCCGCCAGCTGCCATCTCTGTCAGATCTCTGCACACTGCTCATCACCCCTTCCATCAACCAAAGGTTAGGACCCTCCCCAAACTGAGGTGTTTAATTAAAAACATCATCTGGGGGGAAAAAAGGAAATAACTTTCTGGACCCCCTCCGCCACTGCAGAGCCTGGCATCGCAGGACTGTTGGATGCCAAGGCTCTGCCTCTCCTTGGGCAGGGGTGACGCTAACCTCCATGGGGTACGCATCAAGTATTATATCATTTTACAGAAAAGAAACAAAACAAGTGGTGGTCCATGCATCAATGCAGCTTTACCAATATCCCTGCTCATTTCTGTACTCCTGTATTACCAAGATGCCCTATTTTTACATTTGCAGCCACACACCGGCTGCCTTCCCAGCGGCAGCCAACACTCCTCCCCAACCTGCAGTCTCCTGATTCCATCACAGCTCCACCACGCTGCCCTGATGGCTTCTTCTAATGGCCTTTACACCACCTCTGCTAACCCTACAAGCAAAGAGCGATGCCTGTTGAACAGTGAAGCTGTCCAGCTTGCCTCCATCCATCAGATTTTGACTGCAACAGCACTGCTCTGAATTAAAACAAACTTGGGTGAGCTCACCTCCACATGATGGATGGACATCAGCTCCGTCTCACAGCATGGCTCTGCAGCAGAGGACCTACCCCAGAAGAGGACCTCTGGCATCCACGTGCTGGGTCTGACGCCAGTCTGAAGGCAAAGGGGAGGGAGTTCCGCACGGACGGACCGCTGCCCCGTGGAGCCCAGGCAGGATGCTCAGCGAGATCTTCTCCTTGCTGACCTCCACACCGCCCAGGAGACATTGGGGGCCTTTTCTCCTCCTTCCCCAGTAAAGCGACCATGCGCAGGCACGGTTCAGGGCTCCAACACTCAAACCACCCGACTCAAAAAAAATTGAAAAAACTTTTGCGGGACGGACAAAGGCTGAAAAATTAACTGTCTGGCCTCTTCCTCCACTGCGTTTATTGCTGTCTTGGCAGATGAATTTCAGGTTGCTGCCACAGCCGCAAACCGCTTGTTCTGCCAACTGTACATTACTAACATTGGAAGGTGTCCAGACCTAGGAATCTTTTCTAAAAGCATTTGCTTCATACTTTAAATAGCAGCCCAGCAGGCAGGGGGATGGGAGGGAGGGCTCAGCCCCTGCGTGCGATCCATCTGCAAGCTTCTGCCGGCTCCTCCACCCCTTTGCGGGTTAAAACTGAGGACGACCCGCAGCGGAGGTGCAGGGGAGGGAGAGAGCTGGCGGGTGCAACCTCTAAACCCTCCAGGCTTGGCAGCGGGGAGGATGCCCCCCCATGGGATGTCCCCGCTCCCCCAGTGCTGCCACCTGCCCCTTCCCAAGCTCCCCAGCTCCACGCCTGGCACGTTATTAATTAAATTAATAACAGGACGTTGACTGTTTTTTCATTGAAATCTGTTCTGTTATGAGATTTAGTATCATCTTCCCCAGTGCTTATGGGTTTTGCTTATTATTGGGCGGAACAGCATCATCTTCTGGGATTTAAATGATTTTATGATTTGTTGGGATGTCCTGAGCCTGCTGTAACACATCGCTGCAAAGTCCAAACTCCTCAGCAACTCTCAGTTACATGAAATCCCATCTCCAAGTAGGTTTTCTAATGGAGCATTATAAGCAGCATGGTCACGCACTGCAGGATATGTTCCTGTTCACAATACTTTAGCAACAAAACCACATCCTCGGTAGTTAGCAAATATTAATCAGCTTTATGGCTGAGAAACAGAGAGGAGGAAGAACACAGGCCGGGAAACTCAACATCTAACACTCGATATAACTATAAGGACAGAAAATTATCTCTGGCCACAAATACTCTGACTTTTTGCCATATTTTTCCTACCTCCTCATGTGAAATGCTGTCGCAGTAAACAAGAACAAATACAGGTGAAGTTTCTTTTCTTCACTAGTTTGGCGCTGCACTAGATAAGCCAGCAATACAGAGCAAAGCTCAAGGCATAATATTTTTAAGCAGTGCTTGTCCCAGTTAATGTTCAGCCCTGCTGTGCAATGTCAAGAAAACTAATGAACAGCGAAGTGGCAACGAGCAGGAACCTGGGCGTACTCACTTGCTACCAAACTCCTTTCAGAGCCGAGGCACAACGTGAATGAAATCTAAAAGCAGCTGTCCTGGTTCATCGGGAAGCCTGGGCAGCCTGTGCAACGTGAGCCGAATGCTTTGTCACCGTGCTTGCCCCAAAATTTGGTGCCTAAAATAATAGTGAGCTGGGAGGACCTACAACAATGCCTGTCTTGTGATAGGACAAGGAGTAATGGTTTTAAACTAAAAGAGGGGAGATTCGGACTAGATATAAGGAAGAAATTGTTTGCTCTGAGGGTGGTGAGACCCTGGCCCAGGCTGCCCAGAGAGGCGGTCGATGCCCCGTCCCTGGAACCGTCCAAGGTCAGGTTGGACGGGGCTCTGAGCGACCTGCTCTGGTTGAAGATGTCTCTGCTTGTTACAAGGGCTTGGACTAGATCACCTTGAAAGGTCCCTTCCAACCCAAACCATTCTATGGGGTGCCTGTACGTGCATACCTACATCCCAGCCACGGGGTTTGGGAAAATTTGACATCTGTTATCAGGCAACACGGCTCCACTCGGAGCGTGCAATGGGAGCTTTGGCAAAGGCAACGCTTGACGGATGATGTGCTCTCAGCACTAATGCTGAGCAGGATTCACCTTGTGCACGAAGGACAAAGTGTTCACACAAAGGACAAATATTTGCACAAAGGACAAAGTATTTGAGCTCACAAGATGGGCAGCCCTTAGCAGGCATGATGCAGAGCAAGCTGGAGCGCACCTGCAGCAGCTCCAGGAAGGATGCTGAGGTTGCAAGGACCTGAACAAGTCCCACTCCCTCCTTAATATCCCTCACCCCTTCACCTGAGCATCACTTGAGCCCTGTGGACTTCCACATTTCAGTCTATGAGTTGATACTCTGGGTGAATTTTAACCTTTACATATATATATATATATATGGCTTCTCAATCATCTCTTCTCTGTTCACTGGTTATGGCACCGTATTCACTGGTGGGAGGTGGATTAATGCCCCCTCTAATCTGTTCAGTTGGCAGGAGAACAGATCTGACAAGGGTACACGGTTCTTCACCAACTCTTGCACAGCGTGTGACAGAGCTATCTGTCCTTCACCTTACCCAGCTATAAAATGGGGTTTCTGCACACAGTTAATAGCAGCATTGCTGATAAGCTCTTAATGGGCCTAATCCCGAAAGCTTAACAAACACTTCTGATTATTTTAATCTAAGGATTAATTTCAGGATGAATCATAAACACAGAGTAAAGTGCCACCTTGCACTGGAAACAAAGGTGGCATCTCAAACAAGCCAAACAACAGAGGGGAAGCATACGCTTTCATATTACTGCTTCCATAAAAGCAGAAGGAAAACTATTGCAAAGGGAATGATTATGTCATGATTTTTCTTGAATTAAGTCATGATTATTCGCTGCGATTTAGTGTCTGAAGGGTTCCAGGAGAATGCTTTTACTCTGAAGGTTTCCAACAAGCCAAGGCAGGAGGCTGCCGCCTTACCTTGCTCCAACCTCTTCATCTGCTGGATCTGATCAACCGTCTTTTTTAGGATCTTGCATTTGTCGGGTTTGACACTCAGAGTGTCGATGTCCCCGATGTTTGCAGACAGCAGCTCCGCCAGCTCCTCTAAATATTTGTTCTCCTGTTCCCGCCGCCGCTTTTCATTGCTGTTAAAGAAGGGAAAAAAATTAAAAGTCACGTTAATGACTTTTGCCCACTGCTAGTCTAGTCACACCAGGGCACTGGACAAGAACCCAAAAATACAAGTACTGGCTGGAGTGATGGCCATGCTATAATCCAAATATCTCCAAAATACTGGGGAGTTCATTCAGGTCTTTGTCTATTTTTGTGCATATAATCAAAATTTATGCCAAGGAAGATACACAGGGCTAGCCAGACACCTCCAGCAATAACAGACCTCAAACATTCAGGACTCTCTCTTCCTCTCAAAAATAGTTAGAAATGAGTTATATAAAAAAATAATAAAAAATAGTTATATACAGCCTCTTATTTGTTTACAGCCACTGTTCCAGCTGTCACCAAGTTTAATCCTAAATTCATACGTAAAAGCTAACAACACACACCAGGGTTCACCAAAGTGAAAACTGGAATCATGTGTGACAAGAGAAAATAGAAAAACATTCATGAGATCAACCTTTTTGTCCCAGCGACAGCAGCTTTTCTTTTAGCTCATGGCCGCTGCAGAAGCCCAACACTCTCCCATCAACTACTTGTAAATTCTGGGAATTAAGAATATATTATATACCTGCTATGACATGGCCATCATTGAAGCCACCCTGGACACTGTAACATATTCCTTTACCAGAGATGTTATAAGCATCAAACCCATCAAAATGAACTATGCATATGGGAGAGACGCACGGAGACACACTTTCCCTAAATACCTTCCTCTACATCAACCACAGGATGAAATGAGGACACCTCAAAACGCCTAACACATCACTACACCGCTTGTGATGCCTTTTATCAGGTTGGTTTTCAGTAAGCCACCTAATTTTTCATTGCAACCTCCACAGGACACCCATAACTCTATTTAAGAAGTACTGCCTAAAAATCCCTAACAATTACTAGACACCAAGAAGCTGCTGAGATGCCTGTGGGCACAGTGAGGTACTCCTGGCCTCAAAGAGGCCCCACCGCTCATGGAGGAGCTCAGAAAACACTGCTTACAAAAGCTGAATCCAGAAGTCTGGCTCAGTAGGAGATATGTGTCCCACTGCAGATGCCGTTGTGTTGTAGTGTGTGGTGAAACAAGCTCTGCTAACAGCTGAAGACTTCAAGAAGAGGTTTGCTTTATTTTATCTGCTGAGAGTACAAGCCAACCTGAGCATGAATATACCTTGATAACTCTGCAGAGACCTTTTAGAAACCGTATCTCTCCGAAAGGGGATGAGACACCACCAGCTCTCCCCTCTAAGGAGCTCCTCACATAGGCTGCACAGATGTTTCTTTATTTTTTCCCAATTCCACTTTATTAGCTCAATATCCGGGTCTGACAGGTAGGGGTTGTCTCTTGGGCATTTTTCTGCTGCTTAAACTTGCTCTCACATGAAAATATCTGACCACTGCAGGGATGAGACTCCATGTTGAACCTCCCCTTGCCTTCCAAGTTCACTCTCCATCACCTCACTTCTCCTGCCCACGTCTCTCCAGATGTCATGACTGCCCAGAGGAGCGCCAGGAATGACTCGCCCTCCTTTAATTCAGCAGACCAGGAGAATAAAAAAAACAAAGGAAAAAAGTAAAGGCAAGGCCAGCTGCGGGTGTGGAAAACACAAGCTGTGTTTCTGCCTGGGCCACCAGTCCCGTGAAGCCCACGAGCGAGACCTTCCATGGCAGACACACGGTGCGACCTGGAAACTCCCCTGCAATGGGTTTGGGTGGGCGCAAGAGCCCTCGTTTCCCTGGCAGGCAGCTGCCAACTGGTACTAAGGGGTTGCAGGCAGCAAAAACAGCTTCACAGAGGTAGGTTGAATGTCCACCTGCTGCAGAAGTTCTGGGTCCAGCCATGGACCTGTGCCTCTTTTTGCACGGGTATTGGTGACACCAGTGCCGGCGTGGTCCCTGGCAATGGGCAGGCAAATGCTTCACAAAGGAGCTGAGTGAGTATTTTAGTTAAGGTCAAATTAATTCCTAGCTCTCCCTGCGAACCAAAAAGCAATAGCAGAGGGGAGAGGAGAAAAAAAAAAAAAAATCCCTCTGTTGTGGGTGAGCTCATTTCATGAAAACCCTTAATGTTGCTGTTGCTGTGGCAACTTTCAAATTGTAGGAGGGAGAATTGGCCAATTTTCCTTACATAAAAGCATCATGAGAATATTACAGCAGTGGGTTGTTCTTTATGACTCCCAAGTATCATCAAAAGCAATAGTTAAACCTTTCAGGTTTTAACAAAAGTGTTCTGAAGTTCACTCTGCTCTGGAGTACGTTACGGAGGACTCTGGCCAGCATGAGGAGGAGGATGAGGTCCCTCCCCACCGTGGCTGGAGTTGGGAGATGGTCTGAAAGAAGGAAGACGCAGCACTGGTGAGGGCTTCTCTTCTGGATTCAGCTTCAGGTCCAGTGTTCGGGGTTGGATGGCCAACCCAATGACAAGTATTTGAGTCAACCATTCTACAAATGCTTGTAGGTGCTTTGTGGATGTGAAAACTCATGCTTGGACAAGGAAGGAGAATCCTTCATCCAGAAGTTTCTGCTTCTCCATGATCAGTTCGATACTTATCCTACATATTTTGAAAGACCCTTGGTTTTGGCAGCAGAAGGCTTTCATAAGTGCTGAGTGGCTAGGAAACAAATCACAAGAGATCTGCTTTCCAAAGGCAGACCAGATGAAGCAAAGCCAGGTGTGTGCTCATTCATCTGCAGAGCAGTTCCTCCAAGAAGAGGTGTCCAAGCCCACCTTGCTACTACCTATGGCTCTGTCGTGGGGACTCAAGGACCAACGGCTTCACCTCACGCTCACCTCCAGGGTGAGGACTGGCTCTGAGACCGGTCTGGAGACAGCAGCGAGGGCTGCAGAGCTCTGAGTCAGATGACTCAACCAGAAAAGGGAAATATTTCACATAATTGGTAGAAGTAAGACAGCTACAAGTGCTATCAAAACGTCTTCTGCAATTTAATGGCACAGCTAAGCCATGAACCACAGAGCCTTTGTAAGAAGGTGCGTGAACTCTACAGAACAGAGATGTTGCAACCAAAAACTGCAATAAACAGAAATCCTCAAAAACCCACTTAATGTCTCTCTACTGGAACACTGTAGCCTTTACATTTATTGTCTAGAATATCAGGTATGAGCTACAAGTGATAGAAAATACACCTGGGCTTTGTTCAGTGCATCAATATTCTGCGACGACAACCAAAACAGCATCCCGGGCAGCAGAGACATGGAGTCAGCAGCAGCACCGTACGTCCATCCTTACTAACAGGCTACATCACCAGGGAAAAAGAGGCAAAGGATTCACAGGGAGCCTGGAAAAGCCTGTGGAAGGAGATCACAACTGCCTCTATCCAGGACTTCTAAATCAGGTGGCAAGGTAGCTGGGACGTGAAGGCTTAGTCATAAGCAAAAGGTGCCTTTCTGCAGTGAGCTGAGCTTTGAAGCTGCCTGCATCAGCACACAGAAATGAAAATATTTCAGACAGAAGTATTTTCTGTTCTGTAATTGCATCATGGAGCAAGAGGGTCTCCATCGGAGTTTCTGAATATTACAAAACCACGGATTTCTTGGGAATCTGGCATGAAGAGGCAGAAGGCTTAGGATGATCTGCAGACCTCGCAGAAGAATGTGCCCCAAATTTACCCTAAGAAAGCTTTCCTGGTGCTCTGAGTGCTCTCAATTTATAAAATCAATACATTAACTTTGATAACAAGCCTCTAATCATCATTTGCCACCTAACAACAAGCAGAGCAGATGGGGAGCCGCATTTCCATCATGCTCCATCTTCCACCGCAGCCACCGCTAAAAGCAAAGCGAAGTTCTGGTGGGAAGTGTGAACGTTTCCGAGTGGCTGAAACCTGGCTCCATCTGCTCGAGCAGACGGGACAGAGCAACGCAGCGGGAATGACAAAGTAGCCGTGGCAGGGGACGGATTGGGAGTGGTGCACGTACCTCTGGGCTGTATCGCAGGGTGAGCCTTTCCTCTTCCGAGAGTCGGGGTTGGCAGGGTCCGTTGAGCTGTCCCCAAGGCCACTCATGTTGGTTGACCTACTTTGCACCTGGAATCGAAGAGAGACAGGGTAAGGACAAGCTTTTTGCAGCTGCAGGTGGAGCGGTTCCTCAGCGGCAGAGCCAGAAAACACGGACCAAGTGACCTCTGAAGAGGTAACTAACCCAACGCAAATCCTTCTTACTGAATCGATGCCTCGTTTGTGAAGAAAACAGTGCGAAGGGAAGACAACACAACACGCGATCATGTTATCCTCCTTTTGGTGTCCCCCAGTCACCATTTGGCCAAGTGAGCCCTCACCATCAGCACCGTCATCCTTACATCACAGACTTGAGCTCTTCCCTGTATCCCCACAGATTTTAGCTTCCTGGCCTTACAGCATTTTAACAACTATCGAAACACAGTCTGTTTCAATGCTTTGTTTATGGGTGTTTGGCTGCTTTTGTTTTGTTTCCTTCTCCTGCAAGCCTTCTCCTTCAGCCCATCTTTGACTTCTCTGCCATCTCCCCTGGGTTCCTCTGACTCACGGCTGGCAGAGGACGCTCCACCCCTCGCATTGTGTCTGTGCTCCTGCTCCCCACC
>JANZLQ010000017.1:28430100-28448793 GCA_026212715.1 Elanus axillaris | reverse complement strand
CCAGCTTAGTTGTCCTTCTTTGGACACACTCCAGCATCATCTCAGTCTTTCTTGTATTGAGGGGCCCAAAACTGAACACCATATTCGAGTTGCGGCCTCACCAGTGCTGAGTACAGGGGGACGATCCCTTCCCTGCTCCTGCTGGCCACAGAATTTCTGATACAAGCCAGGATGCCGTTGGCCTTCTTGGCCACCTGGGCACACTGCTGGCTCATATTCAGCCGTCTGTCAACCAGCACCCCCAGGGCTTTCTCTGCCGGGCAGCTTTCCAGCCGCTCTTCCCCAAGCCTGTAGCGCTGCATGGGGTTGCCGTGACCCAAGTGCAGGAGCCGGCACTGAGCCCTGTTGAACCTCACACAGTTGACCTGGGCCCATCGATCCAGACTGTCCAGATCCCTCTGTAGAGCCTTCCTACCCTCAAGCAGACCAATACTCCTGCCCACCTTGGTGTCATCTGCAAACTTACTGAGGGTGCACTCAATCCCCTCATCCAGGTCATTGATAAAGACATTAAACAGAACCGGCGCCAGTACTGAGCCCTGGGGAACACCACTTGTGACCAGCTGCCAACTGGAGTTAACTCATTCACCACAACTCTGGGCCTGGCCATCCAGCCAGGATTTTTTAATGAAAACCAGTTAATTAGTTCAGCCTCGGGGGGGAGGAAGGCAGTTTCCAGGCTTAATAGAGGGGCTCTCTGATGCAGACCTCTGCTAAACTGATTGCTCCTCTGCTGTCACAAGCCACCACAAAAATATATTAAGGCATAGTATAAAATGCTGCTGGTGTCCCTGATGGTGCTGCTCACTCACCGAGGGTCCTTGGGACACATTTGACCATGGCAGGGGCAAGACCTAAGCGCTGCATCAATGGAAAGAGCATTGGCCTCTTGCCTTCCTCCAGAGGCACATGGATGAAGTCTCATCCCAAAGATGTCCTGAACCTGCTGCTCTGAAGAAACTCCATGTCATGGTGAAAACCAAACGGTAGAGTGGGGCTTTTTCAACAACTATGGATATTATCATTGCAACCAGCAGCTTCATGCTTGGTCTGGCATGCAGCTGGTGGACAAGTCCATGGTCCTGCAACAGCGGTGTTGATGAGCAAAGCTGCGATGTGCACTATGTTTAGCAGCAAAGCAAGCATTTGCAATACAAATTGCTGCTCCCCAGCTCCAGCTAAACCAGGGCTGAACTCAAGCCACCAGCAAGGCCAAAGGTTTGGAGCTTCTCAAAGGTGATCCTCCATAACCACGTTGTTGTCGCTCCCCTAGTTCTTAGTCCACAGATCTGGATACAGCACTAGTCCCTGGCCCCTCCTGTTACCAGCAGACCAGTACACCACTGCATCTGCTCACCAGAGACTAATTAGTTTCAAAGAGACTAATCAGAACAAAGAAAAAAAAAAAAAAAGGAGATTGGGAATGGATAAGAAGCACGAGAGCTGAAGTGACCTGTCCATGGCCAGGCAGAAGAAACTACCTCTGATTTCCAACCCTATAGTCTCTCTTCTTCCATTGGTCCTGCAACATGCCATACTGGAGCACCTACCTGAAGAGGATGCTGCTTTTTGGGAAGCTAACGAGTATCCTAGCAGAGACCAGAGCCTTGACACAGAGGCTGAAGCACCAGCCAACATTAATATTCCAACACAACCTTAGGGCTCATGACACAAATGCAATTTCCACATTAACAAAAAATAACAAAAAAGAAAAAGGATGTGAATTATTGAGGCTTAATGCTTCTGCTCTTCTAACAATGCCAATGGATTTCCAATAGCTTCCCGAAGATGGCCACTGCTACCTCTAGCAGACACAAATAGCCCAAGTGATTTGAACTGACAGCGTGGAAGACAGAGCTGGCCACTGAATACTTAATTCTAAAAGAACTGCCTATTTCTAAAATATATTTCCCACATTTTAGGTTAATTTGACCCCCCAAAACACTTACAAAATAACATTAACATCTACCAGAGAGAACCACAACTAGTCGGCTGTTTATAAGAAAATGACAATGTTGGAAAAGTCCCTCATATTACAGCTATTTATCATCAAAATATAACCCATCTGTGCTAACGCAGCCTCAATTAGAGGTAATTAAGAGCATACTTGGAGTGTCGCAAGGACATGTCTATATTGTTCCCCTCCAGTTCATCATCAGCTGCTCCTCTCATTGCTGGCGTTAGAACAAACCTTAATTTTTACTTTTTTTAAATTTCTACAGATTACAAAAGAAATGCTGAGGCTGTGATGTGGATAGAGAAGAGGCAATGGGTGAGAAAGAGTGAGTCACTTGCTAACCTACTGCATGTGGTGTTAGTTTGGGGGCGTGTTTTTTTAAAAAGAACTTCTTTTTCTGACCTCATCCCCAGTAAAAAATGGAGAGAGATGTAAAGTCCTGATTAAACATTGGGGTTTTTGTGGCTGAAGTTGTCAAAAACAAATGTCACATCTGTTACGTGCAACGCTCCTTGGGAAGGGGAAATCCCTGTATCCATATGCCATCACTCCAGCCTAGAAAGACATCTGCCTTCCAACTAAATCCTCTTTTCTTGGTATCTTACCCCAATTTCCCTGCTTTGTTTCCTCCTGCTTCTTACCTAGCCTGTGAGCCCTCCGTCGCCTTCTGCCAGAGCCTTGTGGAGATGCTGCCAGATGGACCCTCTGGCCCTGGGACATCCAACCCAACGCATGTTGCATGGCCTGAGGAGCGTAGACAACTGGGTTTCTCTTGGTTCCCATTACTTGTCCGGGCCTGAACATCCCCTCTCGACATCAAGCAATGCTTCCATCGTTACAGTAATAACGATGATGCTTGAGGCAAGGCTGGATGGGACATGCTCAAGGTCAGCAGAAGGCCTTACAGCAGCCCTATGTTGAGCCCATGTGTCGATGGTCATTAGGGCTGTAAGAGGAAGGAGGGAGCTGATGAATAAAGATTTACTTTCACTGGCCTTGGGGGGAAAACTAGAGGTGAAGGCAATGGGAATATCCACCCTGCCTGATGTCACATTGCCTCTTCAAGCAGAGCCTGTGGTGTTGGGAGGACAATAAATTCAGGGAGAAACCAGCACGCTCCAATGTCCCCGTGTCCATCCAGCCTAGAGGGCCAGTGTTTGCTTTCCTTCCTAGGAGATAAGTGGGATGTGCAGAAATCTTAATTATCGCCGGCTCTGCAGAGGCAGCAGGCTAATAAAAGCTGTCAGCTCGGGGACGCGGTGAAGCGAAAGCCTGCTGTCTCAATTCCTTACATCTGCACCCACCTGCCGGTCCTGAGGGGCAGGGGACAGGGAGGACACGTGAGATGCCTACACCCTTCAGGAGAGACTTTCCACTGCCACTGGCATGGAGGAGAAAGGACCACGGCAGGTCGGGTGGCCCTGGGCAGATTATTTCTATACCCCACTCCCACTGTGCCACAAGGGAGATAAGTTTAAACATCGCTGATGCAATGCAGGTTAAAAGCCACCGATCAAAAGCTCGACTGATCTGCAAGAGATTAACGTTATGAAAGATTTAACATTTTGACAGCTAAAAATGTTTCTGAAGATGAATTTTACTTCTCTGCCTCATTATTACCATCCCTCGGGGGGCTGCGGCAGGGGGATGGGGACTCGTCCCAGGTTGCAGAGGGAAGCAGAGGCACAAACCAAGGTCTTGCAGATCCAGACCCTCCCATGGCAGGGAGAGCGGCTGCAGCCCAGGGAGCATGGCACCAGCGCTCCTGGCAAGGGGGACATGCACAGCATCTGAATTTTAAGGATGCGATGCCGGGTACAAGTAGTCAGAGTTTAATATAATTTCTTCCGAGCTCCTTCCTGGGTCAGACTCCATCAACACAACAAAGATTTTTCTTTTTTACACAAGGATGGAAAACTCCTGACTATGGAACAAGCAGCTCCCCAAATGCTGGCAAAGCCCAGGAATTAATTGACAATATTTACAAGCTGCTCTGAATCCTCTTACAAAGGGCACTCTGGAAGCGCAAAGCCCCGGCACGTAGCAAGCACCCCAGCCACGCGTCACCCAACAGCGGTCCACGACCTGGCACCAAATCTCCCAGGAGCTCTTTGCTCCTCAGGACCAAATGCGGAGATGGGAGCAGAGCTGAAGGTCTCTTCCCACCTTGTAGACCCCAGTGGGTTTGCTCCCTGCCCCTACCAGAGACACCCAACGCATCCCAATGGAAGACTGAACTCCTGGCAGCAAACCCATCCTGCCTTCACCACTGCAGAAGGTTTTGCAGAAGGTAGGGAATGCCAACAGGCTGGTGTGCCCACGGGCAATGACAAGAGCGGCACTGGGCTTCACCACCACCCACGGTGGCCATGGTGGGCCAGCCAGCACCTAGAATCAAGTCCTTCACCCACAGGTCCTACAAAGCCGTGTCCCCTGCAGAGCAGCCATGGAAGCAGTGAACCTCATACTAACAGGGTAGAGAGACAGGACATTAATCCCACCTTCCAGGGCCCTATTCTTCTTGTATTTTTAATTCTGAGTGCTAGAAACTTCTCCATACTGCAGGATGGAAAAGACAAGCTTTGCTCTCCAAATCCAGGCTTCTCCATCACCTTCTGCCCACAAGACATCGCTTGTTTTGGAAATGTAACACGGGCTGTACAACCCGTAAAATTGAACCTATTCAGCCAAAGGGAATTTTGTATATGGTAACAAAAATACACACATCCAAGTGAATTCCTTAAGGATGAAAGCACGGGCCAGCCGCACGCCAGCTCTGCAAGTGCTTGCTCTCCACATGATCCCTAGAAAGCACAAAAGGAAAGCAAAGAGGTATATAAATCAATGTCCTGTGGACTGAGTATCATCCTCAGAGAGGCGACAGTCCAAAGAGAAGGTGTGAATTTTAATACACCCATCAACTCTATCGTATTTGCAACTCACAAACCCATAGCAGTCATTCTCCTTTAGCCTGGGGATAATTCCAGCAGCCAATTTGTTTTACAAATGAATGGGAAAATATGGGAAAGGGCTTTGCCTTAGCACAATGAAAATGAATAATCCAGCTGTGGGAAATCAATATTTGATGCCTAAGGAGAACTCTGAAAATCCACCACGCCACTCTGTTGTTTTCCCAAGCTCTCTTTAAAACTCACCTCAGCTAAAATACAATGGACAGGAGATAACTGATGTGCTGCTTATTACACTAATTGCAATCATCTCCTTGTTACCTGGTGCTCACCCACATCTGTTTGTCGTCGCCATCTGTTGTCTGTCTTAATTAGATCGTGCGCTTGGAGGGGCAGGGCCTCTGATTTTCTAACCCCTCGATAACCCACTTCTGTCTGAGCATCTCCATGCTACCACTGTGAATCCCCTCACATGGCCAAGTAGAGGGATGACAGCTAGAAAATAGGAAGCCAAAAAAAATCCCACCCCCAAAATAAAGCAAATAGGCTTGGTAAGAATCACACTGCACCATGGAGGGTTTTAAGGAGTGAACAATCACCTCTGCTACCTGTCCTAACTTTCTAGGATTCACATTCCGAGCTCTGGGGCTGTTTGGAAGAACAACTGGGCACCAAACCAAACTAAATCCTACCATAGGGGGAAAGACGAAAACAGGGAAACCAAATTTTTCCTTCTACTCCAGTACAAAAAATATAGGAAAACTAAACAGGATGACTTGCCTCATGCCACCGTCCTTGATGCTACTGCCCCAGCGTGAGGGCAACGGAGCCCACCAGCTCCAGCAAAGCCTTCAGAAGATGCCATCTTGCACCTCATCTCTCCACATTAATTTCTGGAGCACTGAAATGCTGCTGATTAATAATTAGCAACTTTGAGCATCAGCTCAAGATCTTCCTGCTAAAACACACTGTCCTACAGGCTTTTCTACTCCTTCCCCAGAAGGTGGCCACTCAGAAGATAATTCCTTACTCAAGAGTTCAGAAGTGACCATAGTTACATATAATGACATTGAAGCACCTAACTTTTTTTAAAAAAACAACAACAAACCAGAAATGAGCTCAACTGCCTTAGCAGGAACTGCCATCTGAAATGATAGCATGAAGAAAGTTTTCTAACAGCCATCTAAATTTCAGTACTATCAAGTTTCTGCTCACGTCACTTGCTCTGAACAGCACTGCTGGTAAAACTCATCTGTGTGTTGCTTTGGCACTTGCTCATCCCCTTCTCCTGAGGTCGTTCCTCTCTGAGCCGCGGCTGCATTCCCCACCAGCTGGCAGGAGCTGGGGTATGACCATGCTGCTGCCACGGGACTATCCACGTCTCCAGGCAGGACACCCTTGGTGTGACTACCCAGTGTCCTCACTATTTGGAATCAGCCCGATCTTCAAGTGCCCAGGATGGGGAAACCCCGAGCCTTACCACAGAACCTGGGCTCAGCAGACTGAGCTACGAGCAAGCAGGGGATGAAATTTTGCTGCTGAGGTTCCTCTTGATGAGGAGCCTGGCTCCTTTCTAAGACTTTGTTCAATACAGGTGCCCACCTACTCTCAGCCATGGCTTCTTCCCCTCTCCATTTCGACCCTCTTCCCAAGATCCTAGACAAAACCAAGCCTGAATTCATTTCAGCAGCACAAAAAGCCAATAAAAGACATTTAAGAGACAGATGCATTGGTGCTAGATAAGATGGGAACCCACCACATATATTCAATTTGTATGGGTTATAACTCTGTATCAGCTGAGTTTCTCCACCACCACCACCTGCTACACCCATGGGAAAAGTCCATTTAAAAGGACAATGATGCATCATTTTCCCTTGAAAATTACTCTGATCAGGTATTTTTAAGCCCATGTAAAGATCTCAGAGTATTAAAACCGCTTTGTTTTTTATCCTCATTAAAAGCCCAATAGAAATTCAAATTTCTTCTTACACCAGCTGTTTTCCCAAAGCACGCCAACTGCCTTATTACAGGGCTGCTCACAAATGTCAGCACGTACTCCGCAAGCGCTTGCATCCATATATTTCTGCATATCCAAAAACCAGAAGAAAGGCATTCAACCACGCGAGCCATCCATGGGAGGCAAAAACCAAACCCACGTGGGTTGAACAAGAACCATCATCCAGGCGATGGGGCTGGTCGCAGTGGTCTCTACAGTGGTGGACACAGTGAGGTTTAAGCCTCTCTCTAAGATCTGGGCTTAAGCGCCATTCTGCTTGGATTTCTTTCACTATTTTTCATTTCGGGACTGACAGCCCCACCAGATCCCCAAGGCTGCATCACGCATGGTTAATATTTTTGGAGGCAGCAAGGCTGGTAGCAAGGTGAGATAAATGAACATACGGCATCGGAGAGAAACAGCAGTGATGCAAGAAACCTGCTGAAAAAGCGAGTCAAGGTTCGGTGTGTATAATTTTAATAACAAACAGCAATTTTTCTCATTGCCCACCTCCTTTTAGGGCCACCAAGTACACTACCACCGGAGAGAGGGAGGGAAATTTAGCTGGTGGATGGTAAAAATGGCAGTGCTTTGCTTAAAAATACATGGGAGCAAGGGCTCATGGTGGGCTCCCACATGAGGGTCAACCCTTGCACACTACAACAGCCCTGTCCCATCTCTGGGAAAGGATGCTCCTCTCTACAGTGCCAGCAGGAACCCTGCCTTTTCAATGCAAAAAGATTTTTTTTTTTTTTTTTGCAATTGCTTTGCACAAATAATGGGAATATGTTGCAAACAAACTGAGGTGAACCCAGAAATGGATATGCAATTTAGTTACCATCCTTGAGCAGTCTTCCTTGCGGAGCGGCTCGTGTCTCAATGCCGGCAAGCATCACTTGGCAATGTTTACAGCAGAGATAAGATACAAAACAGAACTGCAAGAAGCATAACCTTTTCTCCCAGTAACTGATAGGAAAAGTGGGTTAATTTATACAGCTTCTGAAAGGGAAAAATAAGGCTAATTCCCTCGCAGTCACAGAACATTACACACTTAGTTTCATATTACGCTTGTGAATTACATGTTGCAATTACACAATTTTCTCTATGGGGAGAAGAAAGTATTTGGCAGAACGTACAAATACATCAGGTTCTCATGTAGCACAAATTAAGCTGCAGCACAAGCACGTGTGGCTTCATAAAAATCACCGTAACTCACAGCAGCAAAGGCACTGGCACATCCTACATCAGACCATGGCACAGGAACCCCATCAGCTGAGACGGCACTTGGCCACTGGCAAGCCCACGGCCTTCCCCGGCAAAGGCACCCCCAGCACCTTCAACCAGAAGGCAGGGAGCAGGATGGAGTGGGGAAAAAGCCCTTTTCAGGAGTGGTGTCAGGGTCCATACTCCGTGTGAGCCTGCTCTAACCACGTCGTGTTTGGTTACGGACCGATGCTGGGCGACAGATCCCTTCTGGCCAAAATTTGGAGGACTTATTTATCTAGATATACACACACACACATTATTTTGTTATTACATGTTTCTGTACTTGTATAATATCTTGGATACCTCAAATGCACGGTTTAAAGAACAAACCCGGAGCACTGGCCTGTAGCCACAGAGCAAATACTCCAGCAGCCCAGCGAGAGCCACTGTAATGCCAGTGATGGACATACAGCAACCTCATCCTCCAGAAGTGCATCCAAACCGCATGTTTCGGGGAAGGTACAGTGTGAAACGGCAACTCTGACAGCTCCCAAACAGCCATGCAACTCCACACCTTTTGAGCACAAAGCGTATTTAATTATCATTTATGCTGCAGTTAGGCAAACCAAAATTCCTCCTTAAAATCCAGCAGTTTATGCCCATCACGCCTTTGTTTTGGGTCAACTTCAGTCATAAGCCCAGCAAAAACCACTGACACCTCCTGCCAGTGGAGGAATCCCAGTGGGGGAAATCTTTTGGATTAAGCCATACCCTTCATGTCTGAGTGAGGGGCTTGAGTTCTGGTGGATCAGACAGAAAGGAAGACACCGTGCACTGACTCAATATAAAATACATCCATCCACTGACAAGACCAAAAATGCCAAGAAGCTGAATTGGAGGGAGGGCTGAGACCTCAGATCTAATGACTAACCTTCTAACCATGCTTTGAAGGTATCCAAAAGAGAGCTACTGTATCAGCAGAAGTTCTGGCCAGTTTTAATTCTTCCCCTTTTTCTTTTGCTCGTTCTTGCTTTATTTTGTTTATTCACATCTGTCCTGCTTTCAATCAAACATTTTGCACTACTTCTGCTTTCTCCTGTGTGGTCCCACCACCAGCAGTATCTGCAGGTGCTTCTGGTACTAGCCAGCAAAAGTCAGTGCAAGCAACAGGACAGCTCACCCTTCGCTTCTTCTACCATGGGCTGAGACCTCTGGTTTCCACTGTCCACCTCTGGTCTCTTTCTCCTAAGCCCTTGGTAGGACTTCTGGTGCTCACACTGCTGTGTAGGTTTGTTTTATTCCCTTGGGCTCTCCAGCTTCAATTTGTCTGTGAGAGGAAAGCCAAAATGCTGAGGATCACAAATGGGAGCTGTGAAAATGTGAAATGACTTAAGTGGGCGGAAAAGGAGAGATGACAGAAGAAACCCTCAATGATAGTCTTCACAGAGAAAGAAAAAGGCAAGGCAGCAAGGTCAAATGAGCCAGAGCAAGACATAATCCTGAGAAGAGCTGACAGCCATTCATCTTAGTGGGATGTGAATTTGTCATACAATCATAGAAAGGTTTGGTTTGGAAAGGACCTCTGAAGATCATCTAGTCCAACGCCCTGCCATGGGCAGGGACATCTTCAACTAGACCAGGTTGCTCAGGGCCCATCCAACCTGACCTTGAACACTTCCAGGGATGGGGCATCACCACTTTCTACTGACAGCACATCTCAGAGGAGAATGATGGTCTGGCGAAGCTCTCACTGCTGTCACCTCCACACGGCCCTACTGAGCTCAACAGCCGTGGGCTCTTGCTAGGGTGAGGAAGAGCCAAATCAAGATATCTAATGTCAAGAATATGAGTCACACTGAGAAGCAGCAGGAACTTTCCTGAAGAGGAGCTGCAACACCGTCTCCAACTGGACAAGCCTCCTGAAGACAGTCTGTTGTCTTCTGGTGCAGGCTACTGTCATCTCACACAGGGTCGAGGTCAAACCACAGAGACAGGTCCAATGTGAGGCTGAAAAACCCCAGGAGACCCTTCAGGTTTGTGCAGGGGTATACTAACACCTTGGGTTGCAGGAACCCAAACATCTCTGAGCTCTCGTGAAGAGCAAGAGTCATACAGAAGCCTTTCCAGCGTTATCTCCAAAATGGCATTTTATCTACTGGAGAGAATTTTTCACTTACCGAAACAAAGCACTGCATTATGGAGCTCGTTTGAAAAGATTGACGTGGTTTCCCTGTGAATAAATTAATTTTATTAGACTTGACGCTAAATTCCTGACTGACGGCGTCACTTCTGAAGATGCAAGCTGCCGGCTGGCAGCCATGGAAGAAGTCTGGAAGGTGACAGCTCTTGCTAACCAAGATTCAATGAGCACACCAAAAATAAAAATATAAAAGAGTATATTTTTTAACCCCTTAATCACTATCTCATTATAAAATTCTAGTTAGATTGCCTAACTATCTGAGGCTCAACAGATGAGGCAGGGTTATCATCCTGGCTTGGATATCATCACAGTTAAACCACCATGGTAAAGTGTAGGCCATCGCCAGGATTTTGATAAAGGATAAAAAAATGCACCTTTTTCTAACCATAGAATTAAAAATAAATAAATAAAAAGCCTGACTGCTTAAGACAAAGCTTTAGAAAATCTTAAGGTAAAAAGTCTACACTGGATGGCACCTTGCATGCCTCAATCGGGACTTAGAGTAACTGTGTGCTTCCCGAAAGTCCTTACCTGCTACCTACGTTTGAGGTGTAAATCAGAGGGTTCTGGGCTCAATCCTCCACCTCAAAACCACCTCTTGGTACCCTTCTGTTACCACACAGATACCCAGGAACCCAACAGAGAGGACCAAAGAAGGTGTGGTGATGCACAACCCCCTGGACTGCGTGTAGACCAGGGACAGAGGTGTCAACCGGAGCTCCCTGTACCCTCCAACCCAGAGGATCTCTTTGGAGCACTGGGAGTGGGACATCACACCAACTGGGACACCACAAGGGGACTGGTCTAACTTTACTTCCCTTCTCCAGTTATGGACTGCGCAAAACTTGGTGATGAATCACGCTCAGGTTAATTTTTTGGACCAATATCTAGATCCGGCGTTGGGCAAGGGCAGTCATTTACATTTGCCAGAGAGACACACCACCACACAAAGCATTTGGGTGAGCCCAGGAGGCTCTGATGGGACTCCTTCCCAACCTTTCCATCCTGCAGCAACCATTAACCCCTGACAGCACGATGAGCAGGAGCCCCAGCTCGGCAGCCACCACCGAACATGCCACCGATTATTCCCTTCATCAACAGTCGGCAGGTATGATGGTGACCCCATCCACACATTCATGTTTTCCCCCATGAAGACCACTCTATGATGCAATTGCTTCAGAATTTAAAGATATTTACTGCAGCCTGCTAGCATTTTGGTGGCCAATCAAGCATATTTCCTTCCACCGCACGCTCGCTGCTCCCCAACAATACAACAACAGCAATACAACCCACCAGGGCACTAGAGGGTAGATGTCAGCCCAGAGAGACAACAAGCAGGTGTGGAGGAAGCGTGCAGACCCAGGGCTGCGACCGCTGCCAGCGCTGCGGTGGCAGCAAAGGTCCCCCCTGGGGGACAGTCACAGATGCCACCACCCGAGCAGCTGTGGGAAGCCCACGCACCACAAGAAGGCCATGCACGCTCTTGGAAAAACCCAAAGCGAGATGCATTACACTAAGGGTTAGGGCAGCCAGGCAGCAGCTCTGCCTCTTCCAGCCTGATCTCCAGCTGGGTGATGGGACCCCTGCCTTGCAGCAAAAAGCCTGTTGAGATGCTGCACAGGGCTGCGGTCCACTGTTTTGCAGAGGTAATTACTGCATTACACTCAGGGAACTCTCTCAAATACACAGACACCAGCCATTGTAGCGAGAGGACAAGGAGTAATGGCTTTAAACTAAAAGAGGGCAGATTCACACTAGATGTAAAGAAGACATGTTTTATGCTGAGGGTGGTGAGACGCTGGCCCAGGCTGCCCAGAGAGGTGGTCGATGCCCCATCCCTGGAACCGTCCAAGGTCAGGTTGGACGGGGCTCTGAGCGACCTGCTCTGGTTGAAGATGTCCCTGCCCGTGGCAGGGGGTTGGACGAGACGACCCTTTAAGGTCCCTTCCAACCCAAACCATTCTGTGATTCCATGATTCATTAGGTGGATCTGATTATTTCCCCATGTTATTAGGTATGCATGGCACTCCGTGGATTTTACTTCCAAATTCCTCAGCAGCTCCAAGTGACCACGAAGGCACTTCCACACGCTGCAACCTGGAAACCCAAACAACGCTGTTTCTCTTATTAAAAACATTTCCCTAATTTTATAGCCCCCCACACCCCCCGGCAGCATGAGACACTGCATGGGCACACCATCGGGGCAAAACATCCATCCCCGCTGTGCTTCAGTGACCACTGTGCTGCCTACGAGCCCAGAGCTTGGGTTTTCAGCCCAGCTCCAGGACACAACCTGAATCTTCTCTGACCAGCATCTTTCAGTTATTTAAACAAGTTACTAACTGCTGTTCTGAAAGGCATTTTTTGCCCAGTGCATTTCAAGGACTTGAGAAAACTCAAACCTCTATTTTGCTATTTCAAAAGGCCCTACCAATGCTCACAGGAATGGGGATGTGGTGCCACAGGCAGAAGGTTTTGCTCACCAGGACATTACGACTGACCATTAATTTACCCCTGACCAACGCAAACAATCCATCAAAGCGGGTGAGTGCTTCACCTTCACAATTAATGTCCTACCTTCACGTAACCAACCGTATCAGCAAGACGAGCTAAGTGCTGTGCTGCAGCTTTTTAAATGGAGAAGGAAAGCCATTAGTAAGATAGAATGAAAAAACCTCACTGAATTTGGTTTCTTTTCTGCTGAAAGTAAATCTTTTGAAAGGCCGTATAGGGAGATATTAAAAAAATAAAACCACACAGAAAGAAAAATAGAGCTTAAAAAATAAAGCATTAACAGCCTCTTCCAAATGAAGCCAAACTCTTATGAAACCCACTAAAGATCTATACAGAGAAACTCCTCGATAATGGGATTACTGGTGTTAAAGAAACATCCTCAAGCTGCCACCAGCTCCGTCCTTATCCCCTACCCAAGTTTACATGATGCACAACAGAAGCGGCATGTCTGCCTTTCATCTGTGCAGACTTTAGAGCTACACAAGACCGTTTGTGACCAGAGGATCTCAACCAGCTTCTGAATCACAGCTGGGGCCTGAGCCAGGGCAGAGACCACCTTCTCACCTGCTTGTAGAAAGTAGGATGGGGTCACCATGTTTCTCCTCGCAAGGATGAAGGAAAGCCTCCAGCCTCTAAAGCATATCCCACAGGATTCTGCTGCCAAAGGGGATGAAGACTGATGCCACCTGCTGATGACCTTACTCTACAGAAACGTGGCTGCATCCTTGATGTCTCCTGAGAGCCTGCAGTGGGGTGGCGTTTTCAAAACATACAGAAAATAAGCGATGTATCATGCCAAATCTTGCTCTCAAGCAGATGACAACTGAGATACAAAGACAGCGGTCCCAGCACGAGCTCTTCTTCCACCAGCCAGAGAAGGTTTGCAGAGCATCACCAAGGACCTCCTAAATCACTCCGCAGCATGGGCGGGAGGTAGCTGATGGTGCTCGCAGGATAGCTGCTAAGCCTTTCCCTATTTATTAACTTAATTATGGATCAGACAGCTACTGAAATTTGTGTACAATGCAAGATTTGGAAGAGATGTAACCATTGCTGAGAACAAAAATGGATTATGAAGCATCCCAGGGAGTTGAAAAATACAGGCAAGAAACAAAATGAAACTCAGTCAAGCACAACTTTAATCAACAGCCACAGGGGGAAATAACCTCAGCTGCCGGGAGAAGTGGCTCCTACTGCCATTTACTGGGTTGGGGTGGTGTTATGTTACTTTTTTATTTTTAAATACCTAACAATAGTCAGATAATACCAAGATATTAGATGGGAACTTAGGCAAAACGCATCAATGACATAGCAGCGCTCATGGATATTTGGACATGGTCGGCAGAGCATGGAGAATGAAGGGTTCGGGGTTTTAGAAGGCGTTGGTAGCTATCTATGCATAATTAGCTAGGCAAACAGAGGATTATGCACAGCTGAGATCACCTTCTCAGCAGACAGATAGCCACGATTGGTCCTAAAAGAGCAGCATGAATGACAAAGGGATTAAAGGGATTTATAAGAAAAAGATTAAAACAACAAGGTGGGTGTAGTTTGACCAAATCCCAGCAAAAAGGAGAAGCTGCTTGAGCTCAACAGGTCTGGACTGCGTATGATATCCCGCTGTCTGTGCGGTCCCTATGGGGTCCGTACAGTGGATGCAAAGGGGGGGATTTTCAAACAGAGATGACCGCGGTTAAGGAGTCTTGACTTGGAAGAGCAAGATCATCAAGGAGCTTCCCAAGAAGGATGGCAGGAGAGGTATAGGAATTATTTAGACTAATTAGAGCAGGATCCTACTTTGGGAAGAAGAGCAAAGTAGGTAGCAAAAGGTTTATTTTTACTTTCACGAGTGTGACTGCAGAGTAGTTTGCTTCAGAAATCAGCCATTTCACCACCACTGGCAATGCCTGCTAGTGTTACAGCAGAAGCCCGCAAACTCCTCCACAACGTCCTGACCTGCATCCCCCTGCCGCATCCCAGCTGGGGGGGCAGAACCAGCCCCCCAGCCGCCGCCTCCTCCACCGGCATCACACCGCGGGTTACCGCAGCTGACACTGAATCCAAAGAACTACGGTTTCATTACCTTCAAACTCGAGCTGCGTCTACCTCCTGCCGCTCTGGAGCAAGGGGAGCCAGGAGCTGCCGCCGATGCCCAAGCAAGGCTCTGAAGAGTAGCTGCTTGCCCCTGCTTATTACAAATACTCAGGCATCCAGGAGCACAGAGAGTACAAAATAAAGGCGTTTTCTAGAAAGCAATGGAAAAGCAACAAATGACAGGTAATACTTTAGGAGCTGAGTTGGTTTCCTTAATATTTATTTGCATTATAGTAATACCTAGTGGTCCTGAGCCAGACTAGGGACCCATCACACAAGGCTCTACAGGGAGGATGCAGCAGCCGCTGCCTGCAAGCACTTCCAAAGCAAAACACATCATACAGCAAAAGCGCCCCGGGGCTGTGAGATGGTAAGACTGAGGCGGCACAGCAAGCCAGGCCCTGCCTCTGAGACACCAACCAATATTCAAGTCAGGCTCAGAAATTAAACTCTGTGGTCTAAACCTGAGCGAGGCAGACCAGGACTTTTGCATCCTTGTGGGTACCACCTTGCTGTGCTGGTACCATCCTCCAGCCGGTGGCAGAGGCTTACCTGACTCTTTAGAGTCCTCCTTGAGACTTTTTCTTCTCTGCCTCCGAGTTGCAGAGGTCACAGCTATCCCAAAACACGACGATGATGTGCCAAGGCAAAGCAGGAGGACATGGCATGAGGGGGACAAGCAGAACAAGAAGGGTTGAAACACAAGGTTGGAGAGAGACCTCTCTTAGAGAGGAACTGGGCAAACTGCAGGGAATGCCACTTCAAAAATACACATTATTTTTTTTCTCCCATCTTCAGTTATCTTCATTTGTGTAGGGCTTAGATTTCAGGACACCTCCCTCTCTTCTCAGCTGATATTTTAGACTAACCATATGGAGGAAAAAGGGAAAAAAAAAAAAAACCTCACCCAGCAACAGTAGAACGCAACAGAGGCAAAGTCGTAGCTTGTTGCATCATTATTAATCCCTTATTACCATCACTCACAGCTGCAGCAGATGCCTCCAAAACACAAGAATCCCTGCCCTGAGGTATTTACAGAGCCACTTAGATGTGATATAATTAAGAGGTAAATAAGGCAGTAGGGAACATAGTGGAGGGGAAGGAAGGGGAAGGAGGACACAATTAATTTCAGCTGCTTTGCAGAGGTTACCCCTATTTTACATTACAGTGTGTTGTGCCCACAAACCGTTGGGCTCTTTTTTTGGGGGAGAAGCCATCTGGCATTTTAACCATCAACTCCCCCCCCGGCACCACTCTCCATCATCCACTGCTTTCTTATTTAACACGGCTGCCAAGCGGGATGGCACCTTGACTTTTCCAGCACTGCCCAAACACCCCGCAGACACCCCCTCCGTCCCCTCCATCGTAGTCAGCATCCCTCTTCTCCCACCCAACTGCTCCATGGAAGATTTAACAGGGCAGCGAGCAGACAGCAGGGCTCAGAATGGCTCAAAGAACAGCAAAGCAGCACCCCTGTGCCTGCTTGATGTCCCTTGCCCTCCTTGGACATCCTTTCTGCCCATGTTCTGAAGTCATAATGTGACTTTAGACACCCTCTCTGTTTGCAGAGCATCCTCCAGGACCACGGCTTTTGCCAATGCAATGCCGGGTCGTACTTTTAAATTATACTTTCCGGTCTTAAAAAGAAAACGGGTAATACAGGGGTCGGAAACTCAACCACAAATCCTATTGACCTTCAGGAAACGTTCCACCAACAGTAGTAGCTCCTACAAAACTCAGCCCGCAAGGAACTGCCTGAGGAGCTGCCTGAGCAGACGGATGGGCACTTGCTTTGCAACGACACAGGCAAAAACGGATTCATTGGAGGATGACAGCCACGGGTGGAGACACTACGGGTGGAAAATGCTACTGGAAATCACACTGCAAGGACAAAAATCTACCAGTCACGAGCGCTGCGGCTACATCCACTCGTCACTTCGGGCTGTGTGATGGCAGGAGATGCGGCCGACCTGCAGTAACCTGGTGCCCAGGTACCCTTCCCAGTCCTCTGGGACCTCTGACCACAAACCCAAGCATGTGAACAGCAGGATAATATCCCATAGCAGATAATTCCTATTAATTTCAGACATGCATACACACACCGCATCCCTCCTGTTTGTGTGTGAATCCCAGACAGGTCTGGAAAGCAGCGCGGATAAAATCAGCACAGGGCGGGATCCTAAAAGCCGCTGACAGCCACCTGCATAACTCAGGAGCCTCGGGCAAGGCACGTCATAAGAAGACACTGCACATTGTGCCGACCATGTTTGAAAGGAGGAAATTCTCGATGCAGACGCAGCCCTGCTCCAGTCTGGAGCTGTATCTCACCCTGGCTGGAAATCACTGCAAGGAGAAACAGGAGCTGAGGATGAACGTGGTGAGCTCTCCCATCCACCCATCTACGTATCCTGGTGTCACGAAGCCTTTTCTAAGAGGACAGACTTTTTAAGCCTACCCTGGATACTTGATCCTTGTCTGGCAAAAAGCCTGGAGCAGAGCAGGTTGTTCTGTGAAGACCAGAGGAGGACGGGAGCAGTCAGAGCCCTGCAAAGCGTGGGACCTCGCAGGGAGCCCAGCAGCATCTCACCCGTGGAGACCTCGGCTGCAGCCAAGACTAACTAACCCAGCACAGCGTCACTCACCCCACTTCCAACCATCGGATCCGGGAGATAATGCCGTATCCCCTACCTTGCATCACAAATACTTTACTTTCACGGTTAAAGCTACCCACTTGATTAAAAGCAGTCTTGATAATTAAGGTTTCCAACCAATCGCTTCCTCTGCAGCCCTGCTGGCTACAGAGATCTTCATTTTCTGGGGACAGAAAAAGGGAGAAATGGGGTTGGAGCTTCCTGGTGCCTTGAGGAGTTGAATCGGTCTGTGCAAGGAGACGGGGCGGAATTCAACGCCACTCACTAAGGCCCAGGGTGATGGAGCAGTGCTTTGGGGAGGGGCTGAGCCTTGTACAGAGCCAGGGATCATTGCAAGGAGCAGCTCTGTTGGAAATTACTTTTTTTTTTAAACTTCTTTAGCTGCACCCATAGCACCAGAGTAGCATTAAAAGAGGTGGTGACTACTAGTATGCTTAAAAAATTTCTAAGTTTGCAGTGTTCAGCATCGTAACCAACATTTCCATGACAAGCCAGGCTAAACCATGTTCAAAACAACCATTAGCAAAAGCAAGGTACACAAGGACATTTCAGCATCACATTCCCCCGAGTCCAATGTCAGAGATACAAACCTGCAAGGAAACATAAAAAAGGAGCAAAAATAATTGCATCACTTCATGCCCTTTGAACAACCTTTGGATCCTGATGGCTTTTGCCAGGAAGAATAATGAAAGTCAAACTAATTAAGCAACGAACATGCCTACAGTACAAAGTGTGAAAATTTTAAAAGTCTGGCAAGTTGTTAGGAAGCGCTCAGCTCCCGGTCCCGCTTTCCTGCTGTCGTTCTGGGAGCAACCACGACACAAAAGCTAATTTTTTTTTTCTTCTTCATTTTAAGCATTAACTCGGAGATCCAAAATGGCATATGGTGGAAACAGTTGATTTTGAAAACATTTCTGATCCTGCAAACAGGCATCTACCTGCTCGTAAAGTAGTTAATTCAATGCAACTTGTCACAGTGACCTGAACAGCCCCAGGAAGATGTCCCAGGACAACCAGCAGACCCCAAGCCCATGGCATGGACACGCTACTGTCGTGGTTTAACCCCAGCGAGCAACTAAGCACCATGTGGCTGCTCACTCACTCCCCCCGCCCCCAGTGGGATGGGGGAGAAAATCAGGAAAAGAAGTAAAACTCATGGGTTGAGA
>JANZLQ010000017.1:28413518-28426660 GCA_026212715.1 Elanus axillaris | reverse complement strand
CAGCAATGATGTGCACCACTGACAGTGTATTCTGCTAAGTTTTGGATGAGCGTGGCTCATGTATGGAGCTGGGGGGGGGAACAAACAAAAAAACCAAACAAATAAAAAAAAAAACCCAACAATTCAGGAGAAAAAAAATTAACCACAAATTTTTGTCACCCTTCTGCTTCCCAGCAAAGGGACCTGTGTCCGGAGGGGGTTGATCCCAACCCCCCCAACAAGCAGGAGTATGGGCACTCACCCTCTCTTCGCATCGAGTCGCATCAAAGGTACCATCAAGGTCTGGATTTTGGTTTTTTTTGAACAGCATAAACAAAAGTAAACAGGAACCTTAAGATGTTTGGGCTGTAAAATGGCTCTTTTGATCCTGATCCAAATATTTTTCATTTTGCCATCAGTGTGGCACCTGAACGTCTGATTTCGGGGACCCTGAGGAAGGTCCCTGCTCTGCTGCCCTGCTTGAAGGAACATCAGTTCTCAAATTCTTTTCATCAAACCCTTTTCCACCGTGGGATTTGCACGGCATAGCTATAGACATGAAAGAACAGAAGGAGAAAGCACTCAAAAAGCCACGGAGGGAGGAAACTTCAACAAGAAACCTGAAATAATGTGTGTTGGTAGGATGGAGAGATACAGAAATGATGCTCGGGAAGAAATCAGCAAAGGACAAAATGCTTGGAGCCACTGCAGCTGTGTTATATCAAAGAATAAAAAAGCCCAAATACTTTAAAAAATAAAAGACTTTTTTTTAAAAAAAAGAGGAAAAAGGGTAGAAAAAAAGAGCTGGAGGAAGACATGGAAGGAAGTCCTGGAGAACTAAAAGCCTGTATAGATACAGCTGCAGAATAACTTAATTAAAGAACAATGTCCAGGTAGCATTTTCCCTGCTCATTGAAGGGGGCCTGGACCAAGATGACCTATAAAGATCCCTTCCAACCCAAACCATTCTATGATTTTATGATTTTTTTTGTCCAGGGAGGATGCTGTTACTTGCACGGTAGAGCCTGCAGGACCACAGATGTGGAATGGCCAAGCAGAGAACATGACAAAATGCAGGACAGAACGTCAGGGGATGTGGAGCAGTAACACTGATGTGTATAAAAAAATAAAAAAATAATTTTAAAAAAATCAGGTACTACAGCCACAAACAACAGTATAATAAATACAGTCTTGATCATCAACTGCAGAGACCTTATGTGGTCCAGCTGTACCAAGATGGCACAAGGGTAAAGAAGGAAAAGGGTTGTGAGCTGTAACTAGGGTGTAATTCTACCAGAAACCCAGCAGCCAAATGAAGACCCTATTTCATCTACAATCACAGAGAAAATGAGGCTAAAGACTAAACCCCATCACCTGCTCAAAACCCAAGTTTCTGACTGCCTTATTTCAAGTAACAGCATTTTTTGGAGAGGATCCTTCCAGCCTTTCTGCCTTTTGCAGTCTGGGAAGAATTGGGAAGTGCATAATATAAATTAAAAATAAAATAATTGAGAAATATGGGAAGTTTCAAGAGTTTACCAACAAATTCCACCCCTTCAGCTGTTCAATTTTAACGACTTCAGCAGCAAAAAATTACCCTTGCTGGAATGGCCCAGCTCCAGGAATGAATTTGATTCCAGCTGCTGTGTTAAATGAATGATTAATAGATGTCTTTGTCCTGGCTGCATCTGCCTTTCATGAGAACATCAACGTTAACCTGGGCGTAACACCCCAATTCTGCCTTTGGTGTATTTTTCTCTCCACCTCTTCACCTTCAAGGAGGTAAGAAAGAGTCGGATGGGCAGAAGCTAACACAATGTCACCATAAAAGGGGAAATCAACTCAGTAAAACCCAGCTCTCCCAATGCAGAGTTAAATAAGGCAAAGAATTTGGAATACAAAGAATTTGCAGAAGCTACGGAGCTCCTGCGAGGAGCCCAAGTTTCATTTTCTTGCCCATTCTCCTGGGCACGGTGATTAATTATGAAGGCTGCAGAAAACAAGCGAGCGGAGGGGAGCCGATTCCCTGCCGGCAGCACCGAGCCCCAGCCTCGCGCGCTGCTCATCCATCACCCGAACCGCTGGCAAACCTCAGCCGAGGGCAACGTCCGCTGCACACAGCCCAAACCGCACGTCCCCAGCTACAGCCTGCTGCCAGCTGGGAACTCTGTCTGACCTTCAGCCATGCCCACCGAAAAAGAACCACCAACCTCAGGTTAATCTACTTCAGTATCTTTTCTTTTTTTTCCCCAAGGTATTTGCCAATTAAACACCAGAAACTGAGAACCTTTCTAGATAGAATAAACCAGAATAAAATAAAATAAAATAAAATAAAATAAAATAAAATAAAATAAAATAAAATAAAATAAAATAAAATAAAATAAAATACCCTGTGGCAATTCAATTATACCTTCAGGTCACACCACTGAGCATCTCACTCTCAACTCCACATTGATGTGGTTATACAAATACCGGTTCTTTTTAAGTTTTTTCCTGAATCAAGCATAGGGTTTTGAGCTAAAAGGCTCCAAATGGTTCATGTAGGGCAAATTCAGCTCAGAGTAAGTTTTAACGTCAATGATCCTTCTTCCCCAGATCTTCTACCCTCTAAACCTTTTGGCATCACTGCCACTCCATCACAAGGCCCCACGCCGTGACAGGTTATTAAATCTCCAGCTCAAGTACCTAGGTTTTCAGAAAAGGAATTTAAAAAAGAAGTTAAAGCTGTTTGTTGGTCAAATAACCCTACACATTTGTTAACTAGGGCATTCCAAGCTGAGATGTCACCTTCTTTTATGTTTACTTTTATGTTTGCCCTTGAGAAGAGGTGTTGGGTGCAGCTCCAAACAAATCAGAGCTCTTGGCTTTCCATCTTAGGCCAACAGCAACGGCACCCAGGTTATCTTCCAAAAGCTCCTCCAAAATTAAAGTTTAAACCAATGGTTGGCTACAAGAACCCCACGAAGAAGAACAGACCATGAAGGGATGGGACATGGCGGTCTGGCTGCTCGGCATTTCCAGATGTCACGACAGATCCGAGGTTTAATGATAACAGGCAAGACAGAGAACTTGTGGATGCCCCATCACTGGAAGTGTTCAAGGTCAGGTTGGATGGGACTCTGAGCAATCCGATCTATTGGAAGATAGCCCTGCCTATTGTAGGGAGATTGAACCAGATGATCTTCTAAGGTCCCTTCCAATCCAAGCCTGATCTCGTGCAGCTGTGGGCAACAGCATGCAACAGATTTATAAAACACCAACTGATCTGAGTTCTCCACTCCCAGCATTCAAAGTTTCCTGATCTACACGAGTCCAGAGAGGTGGAGAAGCGGTATGCAGGAATTCAGAGTAGGAGGATCCCCTAGCACAATACCAGAAGTGCCCATTTGTAACATAGGTAAGATGAGCTCTTGACATTGACCTTTAAAAGCCAGCGTCTCGATGGATGTCATTCCAGGTTAGGGGGGGAAAATGAAGTTTAGTTTATCTGAGACACGACTGCCTTGCAGTGAGCAGATGACACTCCAGAAGGAGAACTTCAGGAATGAAAATTATTTTCATGATACATGAAGGAACTGAAAATGTTCTTCAGATTTTACAACTGCTCAAATAAACTCCCAGCTTCACCTACGTCCCATGAGAAACCTCTAGCAGTCTTCTTGGAAAAGCTTGCAAAAGTACCTATTGACAGAGAAAGCTGATGTGGTAACAAGAGCAGATCAGATGAGACCACCAGATACCTCCACTGCTCTGTGCCTTGTACTTTACATACAAAACCCCCAAACCACCCTACACTGACCAGCTACAGTGATCTTACTGCATCAACACCGATCATCTACTAATTATTTATAGAGACAAACATTCCATCACGAGATTTATCTTGATGCTCCGACAGCCAGAAACTCTTCCAGGAACCTGCAACTTCTCCCAAAAGAAGGATGTGCTCCTTTACTCGGACAGCAGCATCTCTTTGGCCCACCTGCATGTGCTCATGGACCACCACTGGAACTGAGCAGAATAAATACAACACGAATACGCGAGGCTCAGCACTTCGCCAAAGTGATTAAATCCACGCCATCGTGTTAACACCCTTTGACAGCCAAGCTCCAGAGAGGTTTCCTACCCTCAACAGGTAGCAAACAGCAGATGAGGAGCATCCGAGGTAAATGTCTGAATGGGAAAACAAGAACAAAATAGCTTTGTTTTGTTAAAAAAGCAACAAAAACAAGCAGCACGTTCAAGCCTGCATGTTTGCCGAAGCCAGCAAATTCAGCACTTTCTTGCATCACTGAAAAAAAGCTATGAGAAACTGGAAAAGTCACTAAGTTATGATTTCTGCATCTAGAAAATGAAGTTCATTGTAAATGTCTAGTTTAAGCAACTGTCAGCACTTAATGTTTCTATTTACTCCAGTCCAAAAGAGCAAACCTTAAACAAAAAAGTGAACTTCATTAAGTGCGTCACATTCTTTTGGGCATGCGAGCTACAGTGGTGAGCAAGATGCTTTCCCAACCTCCATGCTACAAACTCCGACACACCAACGTGGTGTTTAAAAGCCCGAAGTCCCTCCCAGCCCAGAGGCTAGATTTACTGAGGAAGAAATTGGTGACAAAACACAACTCAGCCCAACTTTTCTCATCTCAGAGATGCTTCGAGTGCCTGCTCTGTATCAGCAGCTCCAAGGCTTACAGATGTGTCTACGCACGCGTGTGGCTGTTGCAAATTCATGGCAGCTGAAGCTTTGGCAGCAGAACATATCTAAACCATGGTACAAGGAGGACATGGACCTGTTGAACCAGGTCCAGAGGAGGCCACGGACATGGTCAGAGGGCTGGAACACCTCTGCTGTGAGGACAGGCAGACAGAGTTGGGGTTGTTGAGCCTGGAGAAGAGACGGCTCCGGGGAGACCTTATTGCAGCCTTCCAGTACTTAAGGGGGGCTTAGAAGAAAGATGGGGACAGACTTTTTACCAGGGCCTGTAGTGACAAGACAAGGGGCAATGGTTTTAAATGGAAAGAGGTTAAGGTTGGATTGGACATAAGGAAGATATTTTTTACGACGAGGGTGATGAGGCACTGGAGCAGGTTGCCCACAGAGGCTGTGGATGCCCCGTCCCTGGCAGTGTTCAAGCCCAGGTTGGATGGGGCTTTGAGCAACCTGATCTAGCTGAAGATATCCCTGCCCAGGGCAGGGGGGCTGGAAATAGATGATCTTTAATGGTCCCTTCCAACCCAAACCATGCTGCGGTTCTATGATTTCCCCATTTTTGGTGAAGTGGCCACACTGACAACTGCCACCCCAGATGCTCCCACACCCACACCACCATCCCTGTCACCATTACAACTGGGAGCAAAAAGGTGACAACCACCCTTATGAGGTAACCTACAAAGCCTACACCTTGTCCTTCACCTGGCTGCCATCCTGGTGACCAGCTGGAACTGCTCGGGGAAGACACAAGAGCACGCAAGGGCTGGGCCAAACCTGTGGGGTGGGGGGGCTTGGGGTGGGGTGGGCACATTGCAGAATACACAGTTCAGGACAGCTGTGAGGTTCATCATCAGTTCTCCAAGTATCAACCCCAAACTTCTGAGCCTTCTCCTGAGAAGTACGTGGATGATATATCCTCACCCGTGTATGTGTACCTAGTAGCAGTAATTCAACATTACAGGACACTGCCAACAAATAAACTTGAAATCAAAGTTACTAAGTAAACAGGCAGGAGCTTATTTTCAGTACCAGCTGAATCAGCAAAGGAGTCACTCATTTCTGAATGTTAAGCATGATTACCAGTGCTAAAATCGCCATTTTCCTTCTACCCACCCAAAATTTGCAGCTACAAACTCCTCTGTGTATCCACCTTGAGGCTTTAAGGTCCTGCTCTGGGAGTGATAAATAAAAAATCAATAGTAAAGACTCAGAGACACCAGGCAGCTGGTTTTGTAACCCGGCTTCTGCACACTAAGGGGTACCCTGAAAGGAAGCCTTATTCTCCTCCAGGTTTCAAGCTGGGCTTCGGCCAGGACATCCAAGAGTAAGAGTTTGTATTTCTCTCTCAAGAACCACCTCCAAGTCAGGTGTGGACACATCTGGCCACCACTTCCTCTCTTCCACCACGTACTGCAGGACAACCATACGCACATTACATCTGTATCTACAAGCTGCAAGACCTTCTTGGCTAGAAAACACGTTTAATGATGCAAAACCTCCAAGAGCTCTGGGTAAGGGAAGGGTGAATTTTGCTATTGAAATTGAAACTCAGCCTAGAATTGCTAAGCGACAAAAACAAAAGATGTTCTTCCCAACGGATGGCGTGTGTTATAAACTCTGCAGCAGTGCAAGCTTGATATTCAGCAGTAAGAAGTGCAAACTTAGGGAAAAAAAAAAAGTGGAGCAGGCTTCTACCACCCTAAATCCCTAAAATGCCTGTGCCAAAAGGGTTAAGTACACAGTAGACTGCGTTAATTTTGAGCAGCAACCAAGGAATCCAAGTACAAAATTATACAAATCAAGGTTCAACTGCAAAACCACAGTTGTCATAAAACTTCCTTCTCTTATTTTGCTAAAGTGGGGGTTAGTCCAGTGGGAAGATGGTACAGGTTTAAAACAACACCTGCACAGACTGACAAGATTCTGATGCTTCAATGAATTTGGTCTCTATAAAGAATTGGTTGACGTGTGCCACAGAGGACAGACATGGGCACTCAGATAGGAACGGGGACACCTTTTTATCTCTTCTTCCTGAAAATATATGGAGATACTTACTAAGTCAGTAGCAAGACTTGCTATGTAATGCATATATGCATTTTTTTATATATTTATGTATTAAAATTATTATTTTATATTTCTATAGGTATCAACAACAATTCTCTGCCTTGATGAGATGTATAATCAGGGTAAGAGACACAGTAAGGAGACAGCTCCCACTGTTTGTCCCCAAACCCAAATGCCTGGCATCCCACCCAGAGCTGGGCAGAACCTGGAGCATCCTTATCCCCCTGGGGATCCACATCCACACCGAGCTGGCTCCTCTCTGTGTAACCGGGCAGGCTGCAGAGCATGGGAATTTTGGTAGCAGCCGTGGTCTTGATGCTGTGGGGGTATTCCAGGAGGTCTCCGTCCCTTCCATCACAGCGGCTGGAGGCTGCACATGAAGCAGAGATGTCCCCACATGGCCCGTGCATGGCTCATCTTCAGGAAAAGGCATGACCTGCTTGCTTAACCCAGGGCTGCCTCGGAAGCGGATGAGGTATATAGGTAACTGCGCCTTAGGACATACCCCCAAAAGGAAGGAGCCTATTAAGAAACAAGACAATTAACCTGCAGCCCAGTATGAGCAGAGACCACCCTGAGGGGTACACTGATGTACTAATGGCATCGGCCCCGAGGTTGGTGGTCCTGCTGTCTGATCCCTTCTGAATCGATAAACCACTTCTTCAACCTTTGCTCCTCTAATGCCAGAAGGACGCTGTCCTTTTGTACTTTTGGGGTACTTTCCAGCCCCCAAATGCTTCACAAACAACACAGTTGGAACGGAGTGCTATAAGCAGACCCTTCCCTTGCCAGGGGAAGGATCCATACCTCCTCACTCCTCCTACTGTAGTTTTAATGCCTCGTAAGAGGTTCCACAACAGGAATAATTATAAACCGGTTATGAAAATAGCTGACCTCCCATGGAGCAGAGAGGTCCTAAGGGTTCAATTACATGACAAGAGAAAACAATCAAGAGACACCCCAGGTTCAGCCTTGCTTTTAAAAATGTTTTGCCTTTGTTATTCTTACCTAATTGCAACGGCTTAGGTAACCAACCTTAATTGCAAGCCAGCTGCGTCTGCGGTGCACACAGCGACCCCGGTACCTGCAGAGCCCGTCAACAAAATCAGGTCTGCTCAGCTGGGATCGTCCAGAGCATCCTACCTATTCCCAAAGGGGAATGAGCATCAAAAAGGCTCGTTATGTTTTTTAATGAAATCTCTGATGATGATGATGTTGTTATAATGCAATACCACTTTCTTCTTGTTCAACAGAATTTGTAGCAGGAAAATTTGGGGAAAAGGTGCGTTTGGGGTTAAGGCTCAGCACCAGGAATCACCAACCCTGGGTTATCAGAGATGGGCTTCTCATGTGGTCACCTCCAATCCTCCTCCCTCTCAAGCCTGAAAAGCAGGAGAAATGCTTCTCCAATGAACCACAGAGGGGAAAGAAACAAATTTATTTATGCTGATCTTATTCTCCAGATCACAGAATCATAGAATAGAACGGTTTGGGTTGGAGGGGACCTTAAAGATCACCTAGGTGCCTCCAGAACCACAAAGGCACATGAAAATTAGTATCACAACAAAAATAATCCCGGTCTGACCAATAACATGCTCAGAAACCCACTGCACATACAGCGTCTTCAACAGGGGCATACAGGACAGATCTCAGTTGGTCTCCACCAAGGAACACGGTGGTCCCGGTTCCCACTGCACGACTCATAGATAGTCCTGGAGTCAAGCACCATGCAGAAAGCTCTCCTCCAGCACTGCAACCCGGAGAGAGCACCCTTCTCCGAAGGTGCAGGGCAATCAGGACCAGCCTACACCCATCCATCACCATAAGGATGCGAAGAACCCGGCTGGTCTATTATGAATTATTTTAAAAGGAAGATATGTGCACCTATCATCATCTCTGCACTGCCATCAGCAGCAGTTAGAGCAAAATTATATACTACTAGCAAAGCAATTTGATAAAATAGCTGCATTACAGAAGAGCGTACCCTGAGATTGCTGAAGGCAGCACGTGCAAAAAGGGACAAAACTCGCAGGAAATGTTGAAATCCTTAACCCTTAGGGATCCCAATCTCATTATATTCTAAAGATTCAAATGCACACAAGTTTAATCTTTTCATCTGTGCACAAAAGAAAAAAAACCCTGACCATTTTCTGCACCGCTCTGAGGGTTGAGTCTCCATCAGGCAAAGCACAAAACGAGGACAGACAAAAAAAAGCAGCAGGGACAAGCAGCTCTCACTGAATGATGGACACAGCAGGAATCAGGAACCTCTTCTTTTTTACAGAAATCCTGCTGCTCAGCAAACCCTTTGCTCTGAAAGAGGCTCCCACTGACTTCCAAACCGCAGCAGGATCCTGAGCTTCTGCCCTCTCGGAGGCAGGATCTGGATGGTGTGACAGGGGGTTGCTCAGGAGATGGGGCACTGGAATGACCTCCTAACACCCAGCACCAAAACAGCTCGCTGCTGCCCTATTTATAATAATTGTTTCCAAGCAAACAAACAAACAAAAATTCTCAAATTGCTACGGTTTAAAAAGCTGCACATTAAGTGGGAAAACTACAGACTGCCTCCTCTTCCCGACACGCAGCAGTGAGAAGATGAAAGACCACTTGTTCCCTACAAATAGCTGCTATCTGTGGTCCAGCATCTACCTCTTCATGCCCAGGAGATGTTTTTGGTTCAGTATAATCCCTCAGAATCAAACTCTGCTTGGTTTTGTCGCAGAGCCTTCCCAATGAAGTCAGTGATGAAGCCTCTTGGACCCGAAAAGCTAGCATCTTCATCCTTCCTCTTCAGAGCACCAATGCGTGCCTCTGCAACCAGAGATTAGGAGAAAGACTTTTGCAGGGCAGGGTAAGATGTAGCTGCCCACTCCAGGGATTTTTTTTTTATCTTCTTTAAGCTGTCACCATCAGAGAGGGGATATCAGATCAGTGAGACCTCTGCTCCAAATCCACTGGAGCTGTGTATTACAACAGGACCCAGAGGACCTGAGAGCAGAGCGTTATTATGATTGGCATCACACAAATACACAGAATTAGATTGTCCCTGCCCCAGATGTCAAACCCGGAATAGATTAGACTAAGTGAAAGGAAAAAAAAAAAAAAATGACCATCTCTATTTTATAAGCAGGGCATCCAGCCAGAACTTTCAGTGTCTTGCGTGCCAGCCCAAACCTCGCAGGAAAGCTGATCTCCGCAAGCAAGCGCTTTGGTTCTCCCTCACCCACTTCACATTGGGTCTACGAACCCTCCTGGTGACCAGGCAGCTGAAAAGATGAAAGCCACACACTCCTCTTGCCTGCTTACCATTTAGTTTTCATCTAAGCAGTCAAGGCAACCTCCAGGCTTAGACCAGGCAGCGTTTCAGTAGCACCTCTGCATCCTAAGGATGGTGAGATGCTGAGGCAGGTTGCCCAGAGAATTTGTGGATGCCCCATCCCTGGAACTGTTCAAGGTCAGGTTGGACAAAGCTTTGAGCAACCTGACCTAGTGGAAGATATCCCTACCCAAGGCAGTGGGGTTGGACTAGATGATCTTCAAAGTTCCCTCTCAACCCAAACTATTCTGTGACTGAAGAATCGTGTTGACAAACCAAAACTGAAAAGTTAAAAGCCCAGTCCACAAAGACAACTATGATTTTACAACTCACACCATCGCTAAGAAGTAGGACATCTTGCTCATCCTGGAGAAAAGCATAGCGCAGACCCTGCTCCCCAGAAGAAGACAAGCCAGCTCTTGTTTTTTTGGCCCTGCCCTGCGTTCCCCACGTCACTGAGCGTGCAGCAGGTCTCGGTTTCAGGAAACGCGTGGGTGTAAACAGGTCACCAATTCACAGACTACAAAACATGGCACTTTCCAGCTGATGTAACACAAAATAAAGGCAGGTGATGTGACCACATATGACTTCTGGGGAAACCACAGATCGTTCCAGACAGGGGACTCGCCAAAAAAAGCCTGTGAGCACATGTGGGAAGAAATGAGCATCTCTTCTGAATGAAAGAAAGCGAGAGAGAAAGGCAGCACACTAGTGAGAGTGGTACCCCTGCCACTCAGGACAAGGCAAGGAGTCCGGCATCACAGACACCATGGCTCAGCATCCGCAGCAAATGTCCTGGGGAATTTAGGGAGAAAAAGTATCTTTTGTTCACGAAACTGCATGATTAGACTGATTCTGGTACAGATAGATTAAACCCAAGGTAGAGAGGAGATGATGCTTTAATAGCCGCTGAAGTAGAGGGATGATAATCCCCAAGGAGAGTTATCTCCCCTCTCTTGTTGCACATCAGTCCTGCCAGAACCCAGTGCTCGTGCCCTTCGCTCGCCCCACACTGCCCGTGAACACAGGGAATCACGTTCAAACCACACACTTTGGAACAATACAACTGCGTGAGAGGCAGGAGAAAACCTGTGCCCTGAAATCTCCCGCAGCATGCAACACCACAAAAGCCCTTCTAGTGATGATGGAGAGAAGCCCTTGGAAAAGCACCACTCAGGGGGGGTCTATACAATGCTCTGGGCATTAAACTTAATCTCTCTTAAACTCTCCAGAATTTGATATTCCCTCTGCTTAACCGAATTCACTTGCAGAGCAGGTCCTGCAACATTTTCCCCAGGTTGAGCAAGATTGCTCAGGGGCCAAGTCTGCTGGCAAAGCAACGGCATGTTGAACGAGGTGTGCGGGCAAGGTGGTCCCGGTGGCCAGCATGTGCGGCTGCAACACGTCCCCTGTTCCAGGAGTCTCCAGAGCTTGGAGAAGAAAAGTTCAGGCTGTGTTTTCAGACCCAGGTAGGAAAGGACCGGCTATCAGGATGGCTACACAGAAGCAGAGCTGTTCTCAGCCCCGCAACCTTGACAGCATTCCTCAGCCAACATGCGCTTCCCAGATCATAAAGAACTCTCCCTAGAAATGCCCTTTGTCATCACACAGTCAAAACAGTCGTGAATTGAAAGTTACTTTCCCCAAACTGGGTTTCATGTTGCAGAGGAGGTTGTTACAATAGCAGTATCTGCAAGAGCAAAAATAAAGGTACACTCGGTGTCGCAAAAGGCTCAGATTCCTCAGCAAAGATCGGGAACAAGCAGCCACTAGTGAAAACTGCTTCGGGTGATGAGGACGAGGAAGATGTACTTACTGCAGTGACAAAGGACTGTGCCTTTCATTGGGGTTTTTTGTTCACCTGAAGGACCAAATGCTACCCCAAAATGCCACTGCAAAATACGTGGAAATGAAGAGTGATGCAGCCAGCAGCTTTGAGATCCCCAGTCCCATCTGATGGGCCAAACCTGGAGCTAAAGAGCACGTGGGACAAAGCTATCAATGGCCAAGTATCTCCTGGGAACCCTCATCTTCCACCACCACAGGCACAGAGCAAACCTACACCTACTTCATCCCAGTGACTTGGAAGAAGAGCAAACCCTCCTGCTTCAGGGATGTATCAGCTACTAATTACCAGGGATTAGAAAGATATTTTCTCTGGAGAGAAGCTATTCCATCTCCACTGCTGTTTTCTCGCAGGTTCCTGGCAGCGCTGGACATGGATGAACTCTGGCTCCCCGCTGACCGCTGCCATCTGCGTGCTCCCCCGGTTGCACATCCGACTCCTTCCTCAGCGTAGTTATACCAGCTACACACAAACTGCATTTAGCACATCTCCAGAAACTTCATTAACCTGACAGGAGCGGGAATGCAGTGTGACCAACCCCATGAAGCAAACCAAAACCATTTTCTAGCAAGTGCTCTAATGTTGAAGTCCAAAAATACCATGTTTCTCAGGAGGCTCTGAAACTCAAACCAAACGTGAGCTGGGAAGCAAAGCCATGCTCAAATTCAAAAGTATTTTTAAGAGCTTTTCTATTTCAAAGTGCTTACTGTCCTATAAAAAAAAATGAAGACTTTTTCCAAAATATTTTTAATGGTTCCCAAGGAGCTGCTGTACTATAAAACTTTACATCTTAACCAAATGTTATGAATGTACGAATTTCTGTGGCACTCACAAACTGCATAGCTTTGGTCTCCAGATGAACACAATTCCTCCCATGCCCAGGACAGTGAGACATCCTACCAAAGGAACTAGATTAAGCTCCTAACTGTCTAAAATTAGCTCAACCAGGGCTTGTTTCCAGCTACATCACAGTACTTATATATATATACATATATGTACATTCGTATTACAAGTTAGTAAGATTGCAGTTGGTTTTAGCTGAAGCTGGATCCCGCAAACAGGTCTACGTTGACAGATTTTGGCACTCACATACTGCCCTGTCCTGGTTTCAGCTGGGACAGAGTTAAGTGTCTTCCTAGTAGTTGGTACGGTGCTGTGTTTTGAGTTCAGTATGAGAAGAATGTTGATAACACTCTGATGTTTTCAGTTGTTGCTAAGGAGTGTTT
>JANZLQ010000017.1:28394278-28405190 GCA_026212715.1 Elanus axillaris | reverse complement strand
GGGGGACAAAAGAAGAAAAAAAGAAGAAAAAGGGAAAGTAAGGAGAGGAAAAAAAAGGAAAAGGGGAAAAAAAGAAATAAGGGTTGAAAAGGAGGTGGGGGAAATCCCTACCTGATGGGAATTTCAGGAATGCCATTTTGCCATCACTCACTCAGATTGATGTTTTCATTTAATCTGATGGTGGAAAACGCTCTCTAACCCGACGGGCTGGGTAAGTTTTACAATACGAAGCCTCCTTTGGTCTTGCCCATCTATTTAAGCCAGAGATGGAGCTACAGTTTAGGATTATGATCATTTTTAATTCCCATTCTCTGGATTTCATCTTGGCACTGGGATTATACTACTGAATACTGTTTGAAGAACTCTCCATCATGGCCTGGACACTGTGCTTAAGCACTCAACTGCAGCTCTCTTGGACACTAGGAGGAGGAGGAAGAGGAGGAGATCTTCCTGCCAGGGCCAGGTCTGGACCCACGCAGAGACTTGCCCTTGCTGGAGCATCGCTGAACGTGTTGTTCACGTTCACGGGGCAGAGCCTCATCCAACACGCACAGGCAGAAGGCACCACTCCCATGAGCTAAACCAACCCAACGCCTTTCATGTTTGAGTAATTAGCTAGTGGGTGTTAAGGCTAAAAGGCTGCCTTAATTGAGTTGAAGAGGGATGGGCTAAATCCTGGAGATATTTCAGAGTTGGCAGAGAGCAAAGCCTTATGAAATCCCAGGACAAGTTCATCATTCCTCAAAGCACAGCAAAGCTTAGATGTTGTAGAAGCACCTCGCTGTCTTCAAAACACAAATAGGAAGACTGCCCGTGCTATCTCTTAAAAAGCACACCCAGTAAAACAATTAGAGTAAAAATAGCGTGCTCTGACACAACAAAAATACATCTGATTTCTCGCCACCTTCTTTTGCCAAAACAGGGCAAGATTTTGCCCAAAGTGCGTTTCGCTAAATCTCCACGCATGCCAAGTGCCTGCTCTGCTGCACGCTGGGAATATGACAGCTCAAAGATGATGGCCAGAGGAGAGCTGCACATACTCCATTTAAAATTCATACTATAAAATATACTGTACTTTATAGAAACAGCTATTAAAAAAAAAATCTTTTTTTCCTCAGGCCTTGGAAAATGCAAAAAAAATCCCCTTCCATGTTGTCTAACTTCTTGCTGCAAAGAAAAACTAGACAATATCCCATCCCCTCCCAGCTGCATCTCCACCAGGTCCCTCTGCCTCTGGTGAGTGGTGGGAGGAGGTGGCAACCACCATCAGGTGCAGCCATCAAAATCCGATGCAGAAGTGTCCAGAGTTAAATCCCAACGCCCCAACTGAAGCCCATGGGAGTTTCACAAGCTGCTTCTCCCAGCACTGATGCTCAGCACTTCTGGAAATGCCCGCATGTCTTCCATGGAGGAAAACTTGCTCCTACTCAGCCACAGTAACTGATAAAAAGTCCATCTGATAAGGAAAGGTCACTCATTCAGAAAAAAAAAAGCCCAAAGAGCATTTGTTAATGGAAATTGCCACAGATCACTGGATGGAAACAAAGTTGGGTTCAACTGACTATGGCAGTTTCCTTCTATTGCCATAAACCAAACTCTTCAGGGCATTACTAGGTTTCTTCTGTACTCCAACAGACCACAGTTCTTCCCACAAAGTTCAGCAGCACCTTGGCAATAGAAAAAATAAAGTAGAACTGCACCCATTTTCTGTGCCAAATGCTCCTGCTCAACAGGTAGGGAAAGATACAGTTAATTTAAGTGAAGTTAATCATTGAACACCAAAAATCCCCTGGCATTCCCCTGGCCATGGGAAATACCCTGAATCACATTTTAAGTGACAAAAAAGGCTCAGCATCGCAGGTACACTGGCCCGACGTCTGATGTTGTGAGGAGAGAAATCCCTTGTGCTAGGCAAGAGCAGTAAGAGGATTTCACGCGAGTTTTCACGGGAGTACCGCGGGCAAGAGATTTACCATTTGTTTTGGTTTTATCATTTCATTTTAATAAAGCAAGCTTGGTTTCTTTCTAAATTGAATACGTACACTCTCCCAGTCCCAAAATCATGGTTTGTGAGGGGCTGAGGGCAGGAATCTTGTGTTTAGCCTAACTTCAGCATCTGCTTGGCTGCTCCCTTACAGCAGAGACCTGGGAAACCCACCCCCAAAGTGGGGCTTGCTGCAGAACCAGAGCAAAATAACACAAAACCCGGCACATTTCAAACTAAATGATTCTGAAGCCTGTTTTTCGAAGTCTGGGAAAGCAGACGGCTCTCCTGGGAGGCTGCTCCAGGTTTGCACCAGCCGGATCCTGCGGGTTGGGGGTTTTAATGATGGGCAATTGCCCGACAAGGACAAAGTACTTTTGTTTCAATGGTTCACTCTGCTGCTTTGCAGAGCATAACCCTCTTAAGCAGATAACACGGAGTAATGCTTAAACAAAGAGAATCAACCAAGTCACTAACCTGCTAAATTCACCTTCTCATCTCCCTGGATATAGCTCCAAAAATGAGTTTATTGCCACACTTTGAATCTTCATAGACTTGGTGACCACATCGAAGTATTTTAGGAACATTCAACTTCACAGCACATCTATCTAGTAGATATTACTTTCAGAAAGAGTACCAAAAGTAGTTTTAAAAAGAGACTAGCTTGCCAACAGCTGCCAAGAAATACAGGGAAGAACCTGAATGATACTTTCCTAATCAACAACTTGCATTTTAAAACCAGAATATAGTCTTCAGGTTAATGGCAGATATCATGGCAATCCTCAACTCATGCTTTTCCTTCTCCAAGAGTAAAAGAGAAAAAAGCAAGTATGAAATTAGTGCAGATTGGTGGGGTTTTTTGGTGTAAGGGGCTTTATTTCTTCCCCAGAAATTCCCTGAGCAGAGAAAACGACTCCTCCTTCCCAAGCTGTTCAATACAGAAATCTCAAACTCAAGAGTGCTGGTGACACCTCTGTGAAGATAAATCTTCCTAACAACCCAACCTTTGCAGATTCCAGAAGGGAACTGGAAGATAAATCCTTCTCCTGAGAAACCTGGAGGTTGCTCTGCCTGTGCCGGGGCTGCAGGGAGGACTCAGCTTCCCAGAACCTGGAATAGGTGCTAAAACACAACCTCAAAGGGCACATCTCATAGTAATTTGATGGGGCTGTTTTAAAGCACTCTGCAGACTGAAAAAAGACCACGATAGCATGAAACTCCAAGCAAACTGTCTTCTGGCTCAGGCCCATTCACCACAAAACAAGAGGACAACTTAAAATTGGGGTGGAGAGACCAGAGAGGGGATATAGGAGAGGAAATAAAAGTTGATCATAGTGGAAAGTGTCCTATCTCACATACAAACACATTGGCCTGGGAGAGTATGAATGAAGCAGAAATCGCATACCCCGATTCAAATAAATCTCTGTAATTCCAATAGAATATGGACTTTCAGGGCAGAAAACACAGGAAGAAAATTTAGGCTGCTTGCCCAAGATCAAGTATCGTCAGTGGTAAAGCAAATTTCTGGCCTTACATTACTGCAATCTAATCTCTAGATAACATCTGACTCCCCATATGATAGCACACAGCAATATCCTGCTTTTAAATGCTGGTCTGCTAGGAACAGGAATCGCCAACATACTCTCAAGCACCATATAAACACTCAAAGAATGAAAATGAATCACAGCAGGAAGGAAAAACTTATCAGTTTAATATAGTATTAACTGCTGTTTCTTGTGACCAAGAAGGAACTTCAGCAAGAAGCAGAACTGCTCTCGCTTGGCAGGAACGCCACAGAAGCTGCATCAGATATTGCCCTGGGGAGGAGCAGGCTGGGGTTACATGCCCAATTGAGTAATTTCCAAGTACCACCTGCATCTCCTGAGCCCAAGACACAAAGACGCTCAGCTTCCCAGCCTCCAAAGGGCTGCACAGGAAGCTATTCACGCTCTGTACCTGCAGAAACAAATTCAAAGCATCCTTACTTAGTCAGCCATATGAGAAGCCAAGACTCTAGCCTCAGTTCTACCCTTGGAATCACAGAATGGTTTGGGTGGGAAGGGACCATTCAAGGTCTTCCAGTCCAACCCCCTGCCATGAGCAGGGACATCTTCAACCAGAGCAGGTCGCTCAGAGCCCCGTCCAACCTGACGGTTCCAGGGATGGAGCAGCTACCGCCTCTCTGGGCAGCCTGGGCCAGCATCTCACCACCCTCAGTGCAATTTCTTCCTTATATTTAGTCTGAATCTCCCATCTTTTAGCACAAAACCATTACCCCTTGTCCTGTCGCTACAGCCCTGCTAAAAAGTCTGTCCCCATCTTTCTTATAAGCCCCTCTTAAGTACTGGGACGCTGCCAATAAGGTCTTCCCAGATCCTTCTCTTCTCCAGGCTGAACAAGCCCAACTCTCTCCGCCTGTCCTCACAGCAGAGGTGTTCTGACCCTCGGATCATTTTTGTGGTCCTAAACCATGGCCCCTTCTACGCCCACAAGGAGAAAAGTCTTTACCACCATTTGCAACGTGCTTTGGAGCTCCATGCTGAAGTGCAAGCTCAAGGCATGAACATCACGGGTTATTAAACCACTGTTTATATTAAGACCCGCCACTATGGACACAATTTTACTACTCTACACAGAAACGCACGTACACCGAGCAAATATTACACCAGGAAGTGCAGCACATGCAAGGATGGGCTCCTCCTTCCGCCAGGCTCTCCAGTGCCATCATTCCAGTGGCACCGGCTGGAGGTTACTTGGGGGAAATGCACCGTGCACTCACCAAGTTTTACTTCAGCTTTGTGCAGCATAACTTGCCAAGCTGACGAAACGGGATCCCAAAGATGGAAACCAACTGCCTCACATGACTTCTTCATAAAGACACTTCCTCAGATACATGTTTTGTAAAAACAAAACAACAACAACAAAGAGATTGCTCAGTGTAACATTTACTTTAATTTTCAAGCTTTTTGAGTCACTGAATTTCCAAGCGCAGCTAAAGGAAATGTGTTTTATAAGGTTGTACAAAGAGATGCCATTCACATCCCGGCACTGCTGGGAGATGCTGGGCACAGAGCACTCCTGGTACCCAGCAGGATGCTCTCCTGGTCCAGGCTGCCCGGGCTAACATTCCCATTTGCTTCACATGGAAGTGCTACACCCCAACTGTGCTTACAGTAGAGCAGAGAGGCTTGGAAGGGACACTGTCCCTTTGAAATCTAACTACAAACCTGAATTTTAAGTAGCTTCAGTGATAGAGGCAAACAGCCCCCCCCCCACGACCAGGATTTTCCAAATACTATTCTCTTCATGCAAATGCAGAAATGGCTAACATTTTCTTGACTGTTTATCCCCTTCTTGATTCATCCAGTGCACCGCATTTCCATCTGGATAGATTTGCCAAGCAACGCATTTGAGGAACATACAGATTTTACAGGTCTTTGGGGTTTTGTTTGTTTTCTTACAGACCTGGCCCTAGAGTCAGCTCCAAACCCTGACCCAAAACCTGGTATGCATCTAAACGCCACTTTCTGGTTTTGAAGCAAAAGCTTACACCATTTTGCAGCCACATCCCACACCCTGAGGAAGGAAAGCAGCACAGCAAGGGTGCTGGGGCAGCCTTTTAGCAATACATTTATCCAACACACTATTTCTTTTTGTGGTTTTTTTTTTTTTTTTTTTGCTCTACCGCAGCAAAACTGATCTGCTTCTTCGTTATATAATTTCTACTTACGTTCTCCTTCAGGCTTTCTCCTTGAAGCAGGCTGCAGAGAGCTCAGGAGCAGGGGCTCTGCAACAAAAGCATCTGCCATAGGAAGCTCGCAAAAGTTCAGGAGCACCTGCTGGGAAATACTCCTACAAAATATACTAATTTGCAGAGAAAAAAAAAAAAGATGGGGTTTCATTTCATACCACCTTTCTTCCGCATCACCTCCAAGTTACATGGAAACACCATGAGCCGTTTTGTTCCATGTGCATGCGAATGACTGTCATAAAACCGCTGCAGGCTGATGTGCAGACAGTCCCCTCTGCTAAGCTAAAGCTAAAGCTAAGCTTAGCTAAAGCTGAACCGACAGCGTTTTGCACTGGCTTTGCCCGGTGCCAGGCAGCAGGACCAGACCCGCATCCTGTGCGAGCCCAAGTGCTGCAGGCATGGACGCAACCTGCCTCCCCAGCTGCTCATCCTTAGGTTTGCAAAAAAACCAATAAGCTTTAATAAAACAAACGCCAGAATAAGAGGTAAGGCATTTAAAAAAAAAAATGGGGAGATTTGTAATTAAGTCCTAAGATATGGGATGGGGCAGCACAATAAACCATACCCTTGCTTCAAGGAACTGCAGGAAAATTACGCACCAGGTGCATCCCTGCCCTAAATACAGTGGCTATGTTAAAAAAAAAAAATCAGTGGTGATCAAGTATATTTAAATGGGGGAAAAGGGCAAGCTCATACTACAGAAATGGGTGTAAATGTGCCTCAATGAAGGAAAAATGAACGTTTCTTGTAAAGAGCTGGAGAACGAGCGCATGTAGGCAAATGCAGGGAGGAAAGGGGAAAACCAAGAGGGGGTCAGGGGAGTCCAGCTCCCTTGTGGAGGGAATGTGAGGCTAAACTAATTAAAATGCACAGCCCTTGGAGAGTTTGGGGAGAAAAGCACTGCAGAAATAAGTCCAAACTGATGCTATTAAATCACAGATATTAACAGTGGAGGAGATCCGCAAGTATCTGGTCTGTTAAAATGGAGGGCAAGAGATGCTCAAGCTGTTTCATGAAGCATTGCAGAGAAGCAACCACACTAAAATCTTTTACCAATGCTACTCAGCAGTCCTTAAAACTGTTTCTACAATACAAAACTAGGCAAGTGCCTGCGAAAATACAGCAAAATGGCTGGGCTGCTCCACATAACATTTACGAAAAGTAGGACATCCTTTGAAAGACACAGGATCCCACTGAGGTGACAAAGGGCTGCAAGCTATAAGTAACCCAGTGTCACTTTTGTTGAATTCTCCCCCAAAATTCTTCACTGCAAAAATGCTCCAGAGAGATAACTTCTCGCTTTGTCCGATGAATCAGGTATCATCACTAATGAATTCAACAGTTCCCAAAAGTGCAAGAAATGCAAGCAGAAGACCCAATCTTTTAAAGAAAACATCAGCTGGGAAATAAGGTGGAGGGGGGGAACCTACCTGGCTATAAATCCCTGGAACTTGGTAGAAGATAAAGTACCTTCCAGCACAAACTGGAAAGACTGAAGGCTAGTTTATGTAACAAAACTTGCGCACATAACAAACACATCCTCCGTGCAACTGTAAAGACAGCATTGCAAAAACATTTCTGCAGCAACGTGCTGAAGCTGCCAGCAACATTTTGTTTGAAAAGGGAAGATGAAACTCAATGTAAAAAAAAAACAAAACAAGCACATAGATGGTATTTATTAAACCATTAAGAGGGAAAGAAATGCCAGTTCACAATGATGTGTAAATGTGCATGGGGCTAAATTTCAGGACCGCAAAACAGATGTGCGTGCAATTCCTGCAGCTGCACAAACAATACAGGCAAATAAGACTGCTCCAGCACTTCAGTGTGAAGTTCACACTGGTGCAAGGATACGGCTTATTTTATACCCATGCCATCACACTATAAGTTTTCTTTTCCCCTCCATAATTAAAGCCCGTGAAAACAAAGCGATGAAAAGACTCAGCTGCGGCACGACACTCACTAGCTGCTGCAGCGCAGGCAAGGCTGGGGCTGGAGATGCTGCCTTTAGAAGATGGCAGCTACGTGACACCTGGGTAATCACAGCTGAATCACATTAATTGTATTAATATTAAAAATGCTTGGCCTTGAGGACCCTTTCCATAAGAAATAGAGGCTATTCCTCCCCTTGCTCTAGAGGATGAGGGGAAGGACATGACAGCTGTCCCAGGAAAGGGCAATACCAGCCTGGGCAGTCAAGCTGGAAGGTGACACTCATCCTCCGAGAGAGAGCACAGCACTACAGCCAGGCACCTGCAAAAAGAACTCTTACAAGCATCTAATGTTTTATGAAGTCACATACTTATTACGAACAGGAGGAGGGAAATACCAAACTATTTTTGAGAAACGCTGCACCACCAAAACCAAATATCAAAGAGCAAACCAATAATTTGACAATTCTCACTCCCCTTATGCTTGTGTTAAGGCCATCAGTCTTTTCTTTCACTAAACTGCTCTTAGAAACAACAAAGAATTAGGCTGTTGTGTATACTTTTAATTTTTATTCTCCTCTCTAAAACCACAGCTTCCAAATGAGAACATGTCAGGGCTGGACACCTCACCACACTCGAAAAGAAAGTTCACTGCAACCACCTGCAACACTCACGAGCAAGACAAATAGCTTTCACCAGGTCTCCTGTTGAGGAGGATGCCATTCTTACACAGTAGAGCAGACATTTAGTTAGCTGTCATGAAATATTTATTAGTCTGCTGATGAGTTAATTAAAAATTTTAATAGGATTTCAGTACTTACTGAAATTATTTACCCCATGTACAGTCGCGGTGTTGACAATAGATGGGTAAGTGGTATACCGAGTGATTTTGTTTTTTTAATGACTTCTCTACTTGTCTGCAAATGCTCTAATCATTGTTAACAGCTGTAAAATTTATCCGTCCTTCATATTTGACATGCAAAATAGTTGCTAGATTGCTTCTACCCTATCATTCATCCATTATTACTCCATCATTTTCAAAGACCGCTGCAGCATCCCAAACCCAGACCTAGTGTACAGTAGAAGACTGATGGAATACATCGCTAACAACACTCACATTAATAACAGCAGGGTGGAAAAGGTCTAGAGTTTAACTGCAGACCCTCTCAGGAAACAACAAGCAAAGAACATCTAATTGTAATGAAGTATTTTCATCTGCTGGAGAAATAAGGGTGTGATGGGATTACCATTGTGTTGTGCAGCAATGCCATTCTTCATGGTATATTCATAAATAATATGCTTACACAAAGTGGAAAAGCTTCCTCCTCATTTTTACATCAGTGAGGAGACTGCTGTGCAGCTGTATTTTCCATCTAAAGATAGATGGAGTCCAGAGAAATACCGAGTAAAGGGAGCTCATTTGTGACATTCTACTATTATATTTAAGAAAAAACCACTGCAGCTGTATCTGTATATCATCACTCTGACATGTGCTTGGGTCTCTAATTACTTACTTTCATGAATTAAAGACATGGGAGAGAGGGATTAAAGATGAGACTGCAGAATGCGAGAAGACAACAAATGTAAGAAATTTGGAGGAGTCTCCCATTCAAGCAAGATGAGAGTCAGCAACATTCGGCGGCTTCGCTTCCCTCTCTTCCGCAGGGATCAAAGCAGGGAGAAACATTAATCCTCTGAAGTTACAAAGACGTATGAAAACCCTAACGAGCATTTTACACTGCAGATGCGTGAGCAGAGCTTCACTCGGTGCCGTGCGAGGCAGAAGCTGCGACACAACCAACTTCAAATGTCCTCAAATTTCTAAATAGCTTAAAACTGGCTGCCAGTGAGAAACGTGCAGTAAAGCCGTATGCTCACTTATGGTGCAGTAAAGAGGAAGGGATTTCTACTAGAAATGAAGTTGTTAAACTCAACCGCTGATCACGTACATGACCACTAGTAATATCTTGCCCTGCTCCCTAAGAGGTTTCTCCATGCCTTGACAATAGTCATTCATGGGTCTGGACTGTATTGCCCACAAATTTTAGCAAATTCCTGTTTTTGTTGTCCATCGACTGCCAAGAGCTGCATGTCTGCTTTGCAAATGCCATGTATTTAAATGCTAAATATTTTGTAGAATCACAGGAAAATCACAGGTTAAGCCTTTGGATGTCTTTGGTCCAACCTGCTCTGGGGTCTGTCCTCATGGTAAAGAAGTTCTTCTGTCAGTAACGCCACCAGGTTTTAACATTTGTCAAGATTAGGATGACATTTCCTTGCACAAGAACATCCATTTCTTTTGTTGTTCTTTCATTTGTGTAATTTTGAAGTTTGAATTGCCCATTCAGATTCTTACTGCATTTCTTTAGGAATGTTTGTTGAAGTTTTTTTCATTAAACCTTCCACTTCAAGTATGCAGTTTCACTTACTTTCCATCTCTGGACTCTTTACTACTATGGCTGCCATAAATTTAAGGCTGCTTAAACAAGAATTTTATTCCAGTATCTTAATAAAAGATTTTCCCTTCATTTGCTACACATTCAGAGATACACGGAAACCGCTCAGCTGTATAAATCCAATGCTAAAAGACATACCATCCATCTGATATTCTGTTACTTTGTTATTAAAATTTGCTAATTAGTTTGCCTTTCCCTCTTCACACTTGGGCTTAAGACAGTAGAGAATTTCCCTACAGATAAAATCAGTCCCTCCTTAACAACCCATTCACGCTTCTAAAAGGAATATGCTTTCTCCCAGGTGACATTTTGATATGAACTGTAACAAGCAACGGGGCAATTTTCCTTTGATTTTGAATTTCATTTTAACTTCACCAAATATATTTTAATATACATTCCGCAGTTCATCTGTAGCTGGGATTTGTGACAGCTCCATTAAACAAATGTATGCCTTTCATTGTATAAAGAAACTCAGGGACAGGAAGGTAGAGGAAGCAGGGGTGGGGAGGGAAAGCACATTAAAGGTAAGGCTTTATTAACCTTATGAGGTTTCTCCGAAATCTGCAAGGGCAATCTAAGATCTTTACACAAAAAAAAGAAACTACAGAAACTAAGCTAAGGCACATGGAAAATAAGGAGGTGATTGGTGACAGCCAACATGGCTTCACTAAGGGCAAATTGTGCCTGCCAAATTTGGTGACCTTCTACAATGTGGTTACAATACTGGATAAGGGAAGAGCAACTGATGTCATCTACCTGGACTTGTGCAAAGCATTTAACACTGTCCTGC
>JANZLQ010000017.1:28374472-28386868 GCA_026212715.1 Elanus axillaris | reverse complement strand
GGGGGGGGTAGGAGAAAATAAAGAAGAAAAGCTGCCTGCAGCCCAGCCTGCAGCATGCTCCAGCCCAAGACCCTTGTTCTGCAAGCTCCCTGCCTGGACAGCAGGAGGTCAGCAACAGGGAGAACCCACCACCACCCTGTGAGGTCACCCCTTCAAAAGCTGAATCTGGTCAGATACCGAGGAGAAAAATAAAGACATCTTAAGAGTCACAGGAGCTAAGATTTTTTGTTTGTGTGTGACACAGTTTACCCATTTCCAATGAAAAAGTGGCTGTTACGTCCAGTGGGAAAGGTGGTCTTTTTGCAGTGAAATTCCTGAATCCAACTGTGCATTTATCAGGCAAAGCACAGTTTAATAATTAACTCTGAGCAACGCTTCCATCACCAGACTGGGGCTCTGCCGGTTTCTTACCACTCACGGGCAGCCTCCCAGCTCCTCTCTGCCCAGGCGACTCCAAGCTAACAATCAGGATAGCACACAGCAATACAGAAATGATATTATATCCAAATTTTACAACCATGCCTAATTATGACCATCGTTTGTGCTAGAAATGGAAAACAGCGAGGCAGAGAGCAAAGAGCCTTGCCCAAAAATGCAGGGCAAACACTAGACAGCCAGACAGATTAGGGCAAGGGGGGGGGATGGCTCCCCAGCTACCAACCACCACCCCTGTGACCCATCATGGGCACCCGATTATCTACCCTCCGGCCACCAAACCGATCAGGGGAGGACATCTAGAACAGGGGCACTGACATCTCCAAGCCACCACAGTCCCTGCTGCAGCGATCGTTCCACCACAGTTGAAGGAAGGACCCAACTCAAGGACAGAAACCAAGTGGCCAAAGCAGCCTACAGAGGACATACAAGACCAGTGTTTTACTGGGACCAGTATTTACACTGCACTGAAGAGGAGCATAGGAGCAAGCCGTGCTCAATCCAGAAGGAAATATCCCATTATCCATTGCACTCCAGCCAAAACCATCTCCGACGCAAAAGTTTCTTGCAACACCAGCTATCTCAGACGGGGAATTGTGATTCAAGCAGTATAAAATTTCATCAGACAAAAGCAGCTGTATATGTAATTTTTGCCTTACGGCATGTTAGCTAGAAGCTGGTTTTCCAGGGGAATTAGCAGGGGTGCAGGTTCTCCCCTCTCTTGCGTACTCATGGTCCACAGCAATAAACACTCCCAGTCTTCATGGAGAGAGGCTGCAAATCCCACAGCCATACAGTAGCTGCAGCCAACACATCATCCAACTTGGTTTACCGTTTTATTCATTTCTAAATATATTCTACTGTCTTTCCGAGTTACCACTCCATTACAACGATTTTGCTTTAAGATATTGCCGGCTGTGGGCAAACCACAGAAGTGTTCAAGTTGTTACATGCATCATCTAGTAAGAGCTACAAGGATGCTGAGTACACACTTCTTGCTCTGGAAGTTGTAGTAGCCCTTGCCATAAAACATTTTGATTTCCTGAGTTTGTAACTTTTAAAATTCTCCAGTTACGGACTCAGTTCACCTGATCAACACCACAAGCCAGCCTACAGCATAACACTGACTTACCAAAACCACATATTATTCTTTAGCACAAATCCTTTGCATACCATTCTGCCACCACAGCAATTAGCTATTCAATTTTGCAAAACATATTGAGAAAGCACAGTTGATTCACGCAGTAATTTCATCTTTATGAGCTTTTAAAACAACTCTCATAGCTACGAATGCAATGCAGACTGACTGCACATCTCATGTACAGAAAACAGCCCAAAGGATGCCAAGGACAGAGAAAAACAGTGACTTTTGCTTTCAGCAGTCTCAGTAATTAATTCTGAATGAAGAAGTGCTCCAGCAAAAACGACCTCCATGACAGGTTTAAACATTTTCCGCCAGAGGAAAGAAGAAACTGAGACCTGCAACCTTACCTCTATCTTGCCGAGGTGAAAGATGGTTCATGGGAAAAACTGGACTCTTCAGTTAATTAAACAGCAAAACAACAGAATCCTAGAGCCTCAGCAAATGCAGGCATCGACCTTCCATGGGCAGTCTTCACATGAACTCTTCTGACAGGGGACCAGCATCAATTTCTGAGTCCTGCAGTGGAAAAGACAGTTTGTTTGCATTACCTTTCTTTCATTTGTCTTTCTGAATTATTATTGACATGATGCAATTTTCAGTGTTTTAAGTAGAAAAACAGCAAGTTTGAGGTCAACTATTAATTCACACCAGCATCATTAATAGCTTGCTGAACACCTCAATGCTATCAATTGCAAGGTATCTTTTTTATTTCATTGGAAAAGAACTCATCAAGGTTCCTCAACTTTTAAGCTACTTGGGGAAACAAAGTAAATGAAAGCTTACTACTCCAACCAGTAAGTTGTTTTTTTTTTAAATTCTCCCCTCCCTCTTTGTCAATGCCACTCCTAAGAAATAAAATTAGCCTCCAGAAAAACACAGCACAGATCCAGTAGCAAATCTGCCACAGCAAGACAGCATCCACGCAGCACGTGAGATAAAAACTAGCACCAGAATATTACAGTCGGTGTTCACAGCCGACAGGCTGCAGACCACCACCAAACTTATAAAACACAAAGATAACGAGATCCTTCCAGGCCTCACAAAGGCACAGACAGTAAATTGCTCTTGTTACTAAGCATTAAGCTAGAACTGGAACAAGGGGATTTCTCTAGTTCCTCCTCTTCCACAGACTTTCTGTTTCACCAAGTAAGCCAGGTACTCTCTGAACCCAAGATAAGCATAATTATTTCTCTCATTAAGCATGTATGCCATAAAAAGATACTAAGACTGCAGTATGTCTATTTTCCTCAGCCAGTCCCTCTCCTGTAAGTCATACCAATCTGAACCTTGTTCCTCTCAAGCCAAACGCTAGTATGTCAACTAATTTGTGGCTAGCAAAGACCTTGCCTGGTTGAAAAATTTAAGTTCGTAAAATTGGGCTCTTCATATTGTGATGCACTGCCTAAATTCTAATGAAAATGTAAATTAAAAAAAACAAACAAAACCAAACCAAAGCAAAACAACAACCATGGAAACCACTGAGATGAGCTTCATAACCTTTCCTCCAAGCCACTCCACACGTTGCAGTTTCTATAGCCACGCTTGCTGCCCATCCCATCAAATGCTTCAAGACGGAAGTCCCAATAATTGCTTTTGAACTTTTACTTGTAGTAGCTATAGGATACAATTCATCTTAATCAACCTTAGACACCTAAGAGCTCGAAACTGGAGCTGGTAATTCCAGGGTCCCTCTGTAGTCAACAAACAGGTCTACGAATCTTCCCTTGGAGCTGCCAGACGGAGATGTCTGCAGGTCCTCAGCAGCCCAACCGGCCCCAAAGACTGGCTGCTGCTTCAGCAGATCAGGTTTGGTCCCACCAGGTTAGGAGTCCACATTAAATTACTTCCAGGACATGTCTATTATCTTTCTTTCTCTCTCTCTCTCACAGGGTTACTAGGATGATTGGGTTAAATTTTTACCTCTAAATCCAAACATCTAAAATTACATGAAGGGAGTACCATCATTAGTTCAAAACCTGCTCGTCCTCATTGCCACTCCTGCTATTACAAAAGAAATTACTTAGATGACATGGTCATTAGAATACCATCTTAATAATGTACCCGTCATTAGCAACACTAGAGTCTTGTAAGTCACTCATTGCAATTTATTCATGAAAAATCAAATATGCAAAAGGAGGGAGGAGAACTCAGATGGCAGCATCATCTCCAAGGCACTGGCAGAGAACAACTCTGGAAGCTTACAGATCCGCATCTGAACAGAGGGGTATGACTTGAGCCCATCCTGATGGCAAACAGCATCCATTTTTATACACACTTGCACATAAATGAACAGAAAAGATGGACAAACTGCTGTATCACTCAGGCTTCCAGTCTGAAAGTTGCATTTTACCAGTAGGAAACAGTCTTTGAATTTCTAAACAACATATACGTCCCAGCTGCTTTCACTACCCCTACAATAAATGGACAAAATGATGCTAAGGAAGGAATGTTAAAAACAGAAAAACATAAATAATAAAGAATATGTTTCCAGATTCCCAGGGTGAGGTGTGTGTCTGGGGGGCATTAAGCTCCCAAGACTAAAAAGGGAAGATGTTCCTGTTTTAAAAAAATAAAGTAACTCTTCTCAACCTGGCTCTCATGAAAAGGAAAGCAACAAATCAGAATAAAATATATATATAACAAAAGAGAAGAAAAACTAAACTGGTGGCCTATTAAAATACAGCAGAAATGTAGTGATATGAAACAGCAAAGATGCAAAGTGCAACGAGAACCACCACAATACTCTCAGGTTGGAGTGTATCGGATTATAACAATTACCTAGGAACAGCAAATTCCAGCAATGGCCAAGAACCGTTACTGCACAGAAAGGGAGCAACCACCAGCAATATTATAGGAACAGCAGAAGAATGCAACAAATATTTCTGTTCATTAATTAAGAAAGAAACCAGATGGTATAGTCATGCCACAGGAAACATTTTCTATTCCAAACAGCAATGCAGGCAGATGTGAAAGAACAGCTAACAGAGCTGGTCCTTTGTAAGTCAGGAGATCTTCAACTGCATCCCAGGGGCTTTAAAAGAGCTGGACAAGAAAAACTCTGGACTGTTTATCGCAGCTTCCTGCAAGTGTTAACTTGGGAGGTTTGAGAGCACTGGAGGATATGCTGTTGTGTCAGTGTTTTAAATGCGTGAGCAGGATGACCAGGCTAATAACAAGCTATCAGTCCAGCTTACATCCCAGGAAGAAAAGGAAAATGCTGGTATAAAATCTAATTAGGAGTTATGGGAAGTAAATAACCCGTCTCTACCGACACATAGGTCTTAAATCAACTGCATGTGTTTTTATTAAGACTGCAAATTGGCTGCGAACTTTAACAGCTCTGATGCAACAGCCTTAAGAGTTCAGTGTATCTGTAAAGTCTGACTGCTCAAGTAACTGGAATTACATTACATAACATGGAATATATTAAATGACTAATAATTGGTCAAGCAACACGTCACAAAATATAACTAGATCATCATTAATCACGTGCTCGCACTGAAATACCAGAAGGAACAGTTCTTGTGCCCTACTTCACTCATCCTCCTGCAAGCCAAGAGCAAATGCCACCGCAACTCAGACTCACTCCAACTCTAAAAGCTGCAGAGAGCAAAGGACACAAGATGTGGATCTTTTACCAACACGGCAACAAGCAAAGACCTTGCACATCTTTATCACCAAACACAAACTTGGCGCAGAGACTGTTCCACATCCAGATGGGACATTACAGAGCAGGGACACCAGCAGCCTATGAAGGCAGCAGCAGCTTGCTCAGTGTAAGAACAAAGGGGCAAGAAATGAAAGTAGCAGGTGGCAAATCCAAAACCAAACAAGAGACAGCGGTTTCTTCACCCACGACCCAGCTAAGTGGTTTAGCTCCTTGCCACAGGATGTTGTACATGCTAAATGTCTGCGCAAGCTCAAGGAAAGACTGACTGTGTCACACAGCAGACACTCATGATGGTTACTAGTAAGAAGGACATCATCTCTGGCTGGGAAAGTCCTGGAGAAGTTGCGCAAGATCAGAGGCTGGAGAGTTGCGCAAGTGTCATACAGGGTCTGCCCAGTTCTCACATCCTTCTGGAGGCTCCACTTTTAGAAACAGGGTGCAGATCCATCAATGCTATTCTTATATTCTCACCTTAGAGTAGAGGAAACTCTCACCTTAGAGTAGAGGAAACTCTCACCTTAGAGTAGAGGAAACTGTACTTTAGAAAGGATCTCAGCGATGGTGGACCACCAACCCCACGTGGTTCCCCAGTGCAGCTTCCTTTGGCAACAGCACTGCATTGGCTGTGTGCATGAAAAACTCCTGAACGTGGGAGCTCAACCCACTTCTTCAAATACAACTGAACTCTGGGAGGTCCTACAGCCTCTCGTGCAGGTGACCATACCTCTCCTTTTCCAGAGATGGTGAAACCACAGCTTTTGAATCACGAGCAGCCTACAGAGAGCCCCGGAGTCACTCCTGGACTGCAGCGCAGCTGCACAAGAAGTAGTGGGGTGATGCCGTCCCAGGGTCATCTGTCGTGGTTTAACACCAGCCAGCAACTAAACACCACGCAGCCGCTCACTCACTCCTCCCCACCCAGTAAGATGGGGGAGACAATCAGGGGGAAAAAAGGAAAACTTGTGGGTTGATATAAAGATAGTTGAATACGACAAAAAGGAAGAAAATCATTACAACGATAAAATTGACAGTAATAATAAAAAAATAATTAGCATATACAAAACCAGTGATGCACAATGCAATTGCTCACCACTCGCCCATCAATGCCCAGTGAGTTCCCGAGCAGCAATCCACCCCTCAGGCCAACTCCCCCCATTTCGTATACTGGCCATGACGTCCCACGGTCTGGAATACCCCTCTGGCCAGTTGGGGTCACTGCCCTGGCTGTGTCCTGTGCCAACTCCTTGTGCCCCTCCAGCCTTCCCGCTGGCTGGGCAGGAGAAGCTGAAACATCCTGGACTTTAGACTAAACACTCCTTAGCAACAACTGAAAACATCAGAGTGTTATCAACATTCTTCTCTTACTAAATCCAAACCATGACACTATACCAGCTACTAGAAGGAAAATTAACTCTACCTCAACTGAAACCAGGACATCAGTGAACAATCTGAGCCCACATCAGCAGAAGAAAGCAAGTTTGAGAAGCAGACAGAAACACACGCCTCATTTAGAGAGCACGAAAGATCTTCCAGACATAATTCCCCGGCAGAACCACTCCATCCCCTCAAGATCTCCCATGTCCCACACATTTTCTCATCCTCAACCATATGAAGATTTTGCTAAGCTTTCCCAGGTCATTACTACGCAACTGTCTGCAGCCCACTACCCATTCATATATCACAGTACGAAGCTAAAGGGGCTGGATCTTGGCTTTTATTTCCAAAACATAATACCTTCAGGCAATAATAAGAGACACTTTACAAGTGCTATTAGGCACAAGCTTTCAGTTGAAGATATGAGATCTGGAGGACAGATAAAAGACCTAGGCATCCATAGATGAGATACATCAACAACCCAGGATATTTTTCCCTTTCATCAGAAAGGCACCTAATTAGTAGGACTATGCACTTGGAAATCTCCAACATTAAAAACCCCAAGCCCTTTCAACAAAGCTTGCGCTGACTGGTGACCTTTGCTCTTCTGTTGTCTTACCAAATCCTGTGTTCAGCATTTCTTGCTCAAACTATTGACAACTTTCACTGAATGGTTTGAAGTGATTTGCTTTAGGTGTATCCATTTTCTTCCCTTCAACAAAGCATCAAAATTGGGTTGTTCCCTGCAACCCAACAAAGCACAAAGAATATCCCATACAAGTCGATGGATTGGACCCTGGTTTTAAACAGTTGAAGCTGAGGGCAAGAAGTGGGTTATCCACGATCTTGTTAAGCATATCTTCTGAAGCTGCTTTGAGCAAGGTTCAGACCAGATGACCTCCCGATACCCTTTCCACCTAAGCTATCCTGCATTAACTATAGCAGATTCAGAGTATCAAAACTTCTCTTTATCCCATGAAAATGTATTCAAACACACACAGGAAAGCCTGGTGCACTGCTGAACTCATCAGCCTTTCCACCCTTATGCCTGCTTTGAAATTCTACTAATCAGTTGAAAAAAACTAGTGGAGAGTGTAAGGAAGCTAAAATGGTGTTTAGGCTCAAGGTCAACTGCTAATAGATTTTTTGAGTAAAATATATCTGCTAAGCCATTTCAGACATTCCAGTCACCAGAAGAAACAACTTCCTGTCATCTTTCATCTGAGCTAGATCTCATCCAAAACCTTTCATCTTTAGTTTACTGCAATGTTTTCCAGTCCCCCGAAGTCATGTGCTTTCTACTGCATCTTCGGCCACAGACCTACAGGGCATAAATGCTTTGCAAGTAAGTTCTCACACAGCCCGTGATGGACCAAGCTGCCACAGCACCTTTGAAGCGGTCATCATTTAGCATGTGAAACATTCATCTTTCAATAATCCCCTTGTTATATTTTACTTAAGGCTCTAAATATTTTATCGGTGACTGCTTAATATTAAAACGCATAAACAAGAGTTGGTGGAGGCAGGATCAGAAACAGCATTGCTCTCTTCACTTCATAAGTGGGCTCCAAACCTACAACATGAAGACAAACATGGGTTTGTCCAACTTTGTCCCACGCTGTGACCGTAGGATTCTCTCCTGTCTGTCAGCTGCAAGTCTGTTCCATTTAGCCTAGGTAATCAAAGCTAATATATTATACCCAACTATAAAAAGCAAGTGGAAAGGAGTTAGGAGAGATTTAATGTTCATTGTATGTTGACAAAATCCATAATTTATTTACCTGTTTTTCATTGCTGTGCTATATATAAAAAGGGCACACTACAAAGCAGTAACAAAAAAGAGCAGCTTTGTTACAGGAGGTTGCAGGGAGCCTCCCACAAGGACCTTCCTTCTCCGCCTGCTTACAAGTAACGTGCAGCACCAAATTTTTTTTGCAACTCCTCCAAACTCCAAGGCTGTTGGGCCAGTGTAAATTCTGCATTTGTAAAACGTGTATTTAATCTCGCTGGAGTAAGGACATTCAGGTAACAGTTTCAAGGCAATGCTTATTCTCACTACACTTACCCCCCATGAAAGTACCCTTCCAGGGTCCCTTTAAATTTCATTTTGCTAAAGAACTTATACACATTTTTGGGCATCTGGAAAGCCTGTTTTTCTCCTTATCTACTTTTTCATGTACTACTGCTTGATTTATACCCAATACCAAATAAGTGTTGCAGGAGACAGAGAGAAAATCCGTTTTGCAAGAGGGCTAAATCTGTTCACCAGTTAACTGTTGCAAATTAAAAGGTCAGAAAAACAATCACTGTATTTGGAAAGAATAATTTTACACAACTAAGACCGCAACAACAACAACAAAAAAAACTATATTAACTTTGTTCCAGTAAAGTGAGTTGTCTTATCTACCCATGAGGAAGTTTAATAAACAGCTTTCTGTACTTCTAAGGTTTTGAACATGTGCCAGGTTTTGCAGGGATCTCACTCATCCTAGATGAAACTGCTGGGCTTTAACCGAAAAGCAGAAAGTGTAAAATATGTTTTTAAAAACATCTGAAGGAGAAATTGATTGAGTTTGTTCATTTAGCCAATCAATAACAACAGACAACACTAACACTAAAGTCACATCTGCAGATTGCTCCTACTGTTACAGATCAAGACCAGTGAATTAACCTGCTGGTTCCCAAAGCCCAAGGTGCTCACGTAAGACAGGAGAGGCACATCACAGAGCCCAAGTTAGGAACCCTGCCAGACTTCTGCTAACTCGAGGCTAGGGCAGCTCCACGTGGAAGCACCTAGGCTTATTCATTGAGGCTCCCAGCCAGCACTGCTAGAGCCATCCAGGGAGAGTAGAGAGGCAGAAGTAACTGCAAGGTTGGGGCAAAGCACCAGCACCACCATTTTATGGACCACTGCGCAACCCTCCCGGTTCTGGCAGACTGTCTGGCAGTCACCCGTGGGGATATCTGAAGAGGCCAGGATGAGTTTCACTGCCACATAATCTGGGTTTTGACCCACTGAGAGACAAGCAAGGAGCGCAAGCTGAGATGGAGGGTTGTTGGGCCTCTAAACCCCAACTATCTCCAGGTGGTACACAGGAAGAGATGAGCTCACTGGAAAGGAAAAGCTGTTTTTATGTATGCAACACCAAGTATAAAATAACTTCTCTTGGAGATCCTTGCAACAATCTCATATGTCCACGAATGCTCAACCTGCCACAGGTCTCCTACACCATCACTGGCTTTTCTTCATTCACCTGCCTCATTGCAACACAAAGCTCAAAGTTCCCAATTTTTAGATTTATGCAAATTGCTGTAATTTTGAACCAGCTCAGGATTTCACAAGTGCTGTGACGCCGTAATAGCATTTTGCTGGCAGAAGTCCCCAACTGGAACACTTCGGGAGCTTCAGGCAGTAGAAATCACACAAGTCAAAATCTCTCCCTTGCCATGACTTGACCATCATCAACTCTGGGGAACGCTGAACCTGCTACAGGATCCTGCAAAGAGAAGAAAACTGAAAGCTCTTTAGCAGATGGCACTTTCCAAGGCTGCTTCAGCCATCCCTGCCACAGTACACATGAGCAGGACTCCTGTTTTACATCCTGAAAGCAGAAATGAGCAGGACTCCTGTTTTACATCCTGAAAGCAGAAATGTCCTTTAAGGGGACAAAAGAAAATACCAAAATCAAAACCCAAAGCGTTTTTCTATCCACACACAACCCAGCACACCAGGTGCCCATTACTATATTTTGCCAAATTAATCCATAGCTTGCTCCTAGCCAAAGGAATCATTAGATTTATGTCCAAAAACTCTCAAGTCATTAAAGGCCTTAACTGCATGCTTTATATTAGTTTTTAATAACTTCCTGATATAGATTAGATCCAACTTTTTTCCTCCCTCACCAGCTGAACCAGTGATAGACTCTACGAACACCTGAATTTCTGGAACAGCATCCACATTCTCAGAATATTCAGTTTCCCTCATTAGGGCAAATTTGGTTTCAAGCCAAACGACATATAAATAATTATTTACACAGCTCAGTACTCCTGCAGTGCTCAGGTTCCTTTTCTTCCAAAAGCTATCTTGAAAAGTGTCTACCGTCATTTGCAAAATATTTTGTCAGACTGATGCCAAAGGGTGATAACTGCTTTCTTGCTTGGTGTCCTTGGAAAGACTGAAATTGTATGACGCTTCTAAAGGACCATACGTGAAGTTATCTCTGAGTAATCTAGGAGAGATGATCTCCTACAGAAGATAGTAAGTGGTCTGAAGAGCTGTACAAATGCTAATTCCTCAGGCTGGAAAGAAGATGCATCTTTGAAAGTGGAATTTAAGCTGCCACAGGTTCCCTGTTCCAACAAAAGCAGCTCCTACCACACTTTAAAAATAAATCTCTAATCTGAGATCTCCTGCAAAGCACAATCTTAGGAACATGAGACTGACTTTTAATTCCTTTCTACCTTTTTTTCTCTCTACTCAAAGACAATGACAATGATTAAACAACAACAAATGGGTTTGTACGGGTACCATCGAGAAACAGGCTACTGTCCAAGTAAACCTTAAGTGATGCATAAATATGCTGTTATATCAAGCAATGCACAGAGCCTGTGGTGGCCTCAACCCTTCGCAATCACTTGAACAGCTGTGTGCTGGATTACAAGTACGTGGTACAGTACTTTAAACTGTTTACTTTCTTACTATCCATCATTTAAATGTGCTTAACAACAAGCACCAGCAGCCTGGGACAGATGTTCTTGCCTTTTTATCTTCCACTACAAAATGTAATTTAAAAAAAACTAATGGAGAAGGATATCATAAATAAAATATATAAAGGGTATTGTATACAAGACTACAGAGTTCACAAATTTTCATTAATATATTAACACAGAGAAGGTGTAGTAGAGTCCAACAGTGATAACTTTGCTATTAATTAGTATGTCTGGACTTCTGCCTCTTAATTACCCTTGTCTTACATTTTAACTCTAAAGGTGCTTTATTGTCCTGGCATCAAAACAATAACGGGGGGAGGTGTTAGACGTTGTGAAATTCTAATTCTCTTGATTTCAATTAATTTGGAATTTCAATTACATTTATACCTCAAATTTTTTCACGAGGGTCTGGGTCATGCTGAGTCAACCTCGGGAGTAAGCATAAGCTGAAGATGCAAAGCACTCTGCACCATCACGGGTACACATCTCTAATAAAAACGTCACTGTCCTCAGCCCTGTGATTTCAGATCTGTATCTCATCATCTTTATTGAATCCAAACTGTGGCAGAGCTCATTATATCCAGAAGCAATTTAGAAGTTTCTGAGAAGCTGACTCAATAGGTTTCTTTAAAAAGTAAAGTCAACAAAATAATTTTAGAATGCTCTCTGATGCTTCTGGAGTGTCATGTCTTAATGATTCAATATATTGGGACTGAATGAAGGGGAAAGAAGAAATGAAGACAACTTTCTGAAACAACCACCACTTCAAGATTTGAAAACTGCACTTCTGTCGCTGCCCCCAGAACTCACATCATTCTCTTTGAGTTTTTTATACAATGCAGATAGCTCAGATAAACAGACTGGATATGAACACAGAAGTACTGTGTTTACTATAATCCCTGGCTGACAATTAAATAACACGAAGCATATTAATACTAAGCAAACCATTATATTGGAATTATAACTCCATATATTACGGAATAACATAAATCCATATATGCATAATATAAGAATATGTAGCTATAGCTACAGAAAGAAAATTCAGTAGTAAAAAGGTAATTCT
>JANZLQ010000017.1:28336281-28374372 GCA_026212715.1 Elanus axillaris | reverse complement strand
AGGTAATTCTGAGGACTAATGAGTGGAAAAAAATGTAAAGCGAAACCTTCATCACTGCTGTGTTACTGCACACTAAAATACAACGCTATTGAAACAGTTTAAATCCATATTTATCTCTTAATTATTTCAGTATAGTACTCAAAAAAAACCTGAGACTATCAAAAAACAAATTGCTTAAAGTAGTAACAACATTTCTAGAAGGTTTCATCAAAGTCAGGATCAAGGATGGAAAATGGTTTATGCTGCTTCTTGTACTGTGAGAGAGGGGAAAGGTGGGTGTAGGGGGAAGGAAATTCCATGTACAAGAGCATCCAACGCGCAAGCTGCCACTGCAGCTGGCAAAGTGCAGGTACCACCATGGATGAGGACCATTAAAGGCAGCTTGAAAGATATAGCCAAAGCTTTTAAGATTATACGCTTATCAGCCTGAATGCCTAACCAGTGCTTTAGAAACAAAGGATTACTGGGAGTAGAGGGCCTGTGTTTATACAGAAAAGCTGTAGTGAACTTAGAAGCTTTACAGCTTCTTTCTCATGTATATATGACTTCTTGTAAAAAAAAAATGCAAGATGACGTAAGTTTATCTGTATTTATAATTTCAGCTATTTGAATGGTTTGTCTGAATTGATTCCTAACAGAAATTGAAAATTCTATCCCCCTGCTTTCATGTACTATTTCAGCTCAAACATTTTTCCGACAACACTGCAGAAGGTGAGCAAGGGGGTGCCGAGGGAGGGCATCCCCCCCCCGCGACTCCTGCAAACAACTGTGATGGCCATGCGTGCAGTACGGGACCGACACGGCACAGATGACCACTTTACCTTCTCAGCTACCAGACCCCTTGCCAGATCAGATTCAATAATCATAATTCCACACATAAAGCCTATTCTGTGGTATAAACTGGCCTTGACTGGGCACTGGGTGGAAAAGCGGCCCAGAGCAGTGAACGAGGGACTGTATAAGGGAAACAAACAGAAAAGTCAAGGGTTAACCACCGCTTTTCCCTTTCTCCACTGCAGCCTCAAATAGCTCGTGAAATCTCCTACCACCCAGCCACACTCCTCTAAGCCTGTTTTCCAGTAATTTTAGAGAAAAGGGATTCCAGCTGCAAATGCAGACTAGCAAAGTGTCAGTGCTAATATATGTCCTCCCACTCCTCTGCTCTTGCATCCATCATGTCCTACCATCGGTCCAGAGCCACCCCGAAAATACAGCATCACGCTTGTTTTCTGTGTGGTCTGTCATCCAAAGGGGGCACAGGCAGGGAAGGAAAAAGACTTTTCAGAAGCAGATGACTATAGCCGTGAAAGTTAAATATAACATTATAAAAGCAGGGGCGCAGGGAACTGTTTATAAACGGCTTGAGGTCAATCCATAGAGAAGTGTTTTCTGCAAAATGCGTCTCTTGCAGAGCTTCAGATCCTGTGGGCAAACCAACCCCTTAACGTTCAAGTTTCTCCCATCCATCAGTCCAGAGACCAAGCTCCCTGCTGCTCTGATCCTTCCAGGGAAACCAGCTCCAACAACAGAGGATTTGGCTGAGAATTTCCACCTGTGGCTAGTGGCAATGTGAACAAGCCATTTTCTGTGAAGCTCCTCAAACCAGTCCCAAACCACTGCCTTTCCTTTTTGGAATTAAAAGCAGATGGTAAACAAATCAAAGGACAGTTATCTAAACAGTTGCTGAGATTTAACATCTCTCTTCATTATCCAGCCGAAATATATTGTTTTCACATTCATACTCACGACTCCAATCTGTTTATTGGTTTGCAACAGTGGGGAATTTCCTCCTCCTTTTCCAATAGCAACTTGGTAACCACAGCACATTTGGCATTTTCTTAGACAATATTCCTTTGAAGCGTTAACCGAAAGGGGCTGGAAATGAGAAACAGCTACACTGGAGGTGGTACAAAGATGCACTCCACAGTAGAAACTTCAGCAAAGATCAAATCTCCTGAAATAACTCGCCGGTGTCTCCATTTGAGGGGAGAATTTGATATACCCTTTTCTGACAAACAAGCTAGCAGCAAAGCGAAGGATTCAGAAGTGTCACCTCCAATATCCGTTCTAAACCTGTACAACACGCAGCCTCCACATCGCTTTGATCTACCAAAGAACAGCAAGCTTTGCGGGTAAAGCCATCTTAAAGAAACCAGGGGCTGTAGACACTTCAGATGGACATATACAACGCGCCCAAAACACGAGTACAGCGAGGCGGAGCTCTCTGCACCCCAGATGGATGCTCCTCTGCCCTGTCCCATGGCACAGACCCTCCTGGCAGATGCCATACCTGCACCGCAGGACCACCAAGCCTTGGTTGCCGGGATCTTTTTAATTGCAGAGCCATGTCCCAAAGCACAGGGGATCACCATAGTGAGAGCCAAGGCATATTTGGGCAGAAGACACCAGGGTGGAGAAGCAGCACCCTGAGGTCTCCAGTAGTCCACAGGTCCTGAACTTGGCACAGTAATTTCATCATCAAGCCCAGAGATTCTGAACTTCTCCAATTATACCTTCAAGGAGCAGGGAGTTGGACTCGATGATCCTTACGGGTCCCTTCCAACTTGAGCTATTCTATGATTCTAGAAAGAGAGCTATAGGAAAACATGGATCTCAACGATCTCAGCGAAAGCATTCATTTTACTTAATCCTCAGCTTGCTCCAGCGGTGTTTATAGTCTAACACAAGAGCACTCCAGCTGCAATTTTCTGTATAGAAACACGACCAGAAGGGAGAGAACATTGCAAATCCAGCAAAAAACCACCCACCCCTCCATTATATGTATTAACCAAACGATCTCCTAATCCATTAGCATGACATCTCCATTTCAACGCCATCCTGAGCTATACAAGGCGGTATGCTGACCATGTGTTCCCTTTCCCATCACGTGTGCGGCGCTGGAAGGAAACGCACCCTTGTCCTCACCCGAGCAACAAGGTGGTTATCGCTAATTGCAGCAGCAAAACAACTCAATGAGACGGCAAATGCATGCATAAAGCAGAAGGGAGAAGGAAAATTTGGAAACCTGGGCAAGCTTCCTCCCGCTCCGGTTTCTGCAGGTGCAAAATAGGAATTATTGATGCAGACACCTTTTGTTAAGTGCTATGGGTTTTGCTTACTACACCTTGTAAAGCATCAGTGTCTCCGGCACAAGCGACTTTGAAAAACTGTCATAGATCTGGAAAAGGAAATTACATGAATCCAAACAGATGGTTAATCAAAAGGTTAGCTTCTGGTTCTGCAGCCAGAGGAAATAGATTTTTCTTTAGCAAAAATAAATCATATAAACAATATAAACACCAGTGGCTTAAGTAAAAATAATAGTTTAGGTCAATCCAGACTTAACACCTGCAGCATCATACTACTATTCTCAGCATTTCTGACTTTCAGCAGTTGAGCCTTAAAATCATTTAAGTCATTACAGGTCTTCCAGGGTCTTGTGTTGCTTCTGCAGCCACCTCCCAGCACAACGCAGGCAAGTGGCTCAGCAGCACAGGCTTCTGGTCACATTCCCAAAATGCAAACAGGTACAAAGAATGGCATCTGTGTTTCATTTTGGTGGCAAGATTTTCATTTATCAGCAGCCAAAATTGCTGGACCATCACATAACTCTGAGCTGGAGGAGCATTCTGGAGTTTTTCTTCGTAGTGTTTTTTTCGCAAACGCACAAAATTGGAAGGGGCAGCACCAAAGTTTTAGAATCATAAAATGGTTTGGGTGGGAAGAGACCTTTCAAGGTCATCTAGTCCAATCCCCTGCCATGAGCAGGGACATCTTCAACTAAATCAGGTCGCTCAGAGCCTCCAAGTCTCACCATGTGCCAGCAGAGCGTTGTTAAGCACTGGACTGCAGCAAGAGATAGTGTTAAAATAAGCTCTTTGGAGATGAGCCTTATATATAAAATTTCCATGGTTACCTCCATGCAAGTTACCATGGATTAGATCGGACTAAGTACTTATTTTTCCAAAGCCATTTATAAGCATTTAAGATATTTTTTCCATTCTTGCCTCGAAGTATTTCATACCATTAGCCACTGTTTTTCTGATCATATACATTATGTATTAAGCCTTAACCAAAAATTAATTTTATCCTTTTACAGTTTACAGGAACTGCATTAGAGATAGGTACGATAAGAAGATATATGTTTGCATAAAATGTCAAGCTAATCTTGACAGCTAGCAAAGTCCTAGTGTGAATTAAAGGCTAAAAGAAAGTATTTTATCATTCTACCAGATGAAACAGCTGCTGGATCTGATTTTTCCAGATGTTAGAAGTCAGGGTCCATGCTTGCATTGATAACCATGACTAACACCTACACAACTGTGTTTAAACAATTATATTAATGATTCTTGTCCTGACTGAAGGAGCTCAAGCTAAACTGGTGATTCCAAAGAATTAAATCGGTAAGATTATCCAAAACTAGACCTTTTTCTGCTCAGTATCACTTACGGAAAAACTGTTATCTGGAAAGAATTTCTTTATTTGTATTTTTAATTAAATGTTCGAGGCTGTAGAAGACCACTTCTGGGAGGCCACCTACAACCACCAATGCGCAGCAAGTCTAGGAGCTGCAGATCGATGTGAACATCATGCTCTACACCGAGCTCAGTCATCTGGCTGGTTGAGCAGCAAGCACACAACCAACCTCACCCAGCATTTTCTTCAACTGAAAATTATGAGAAATAGACTTTTGTAAGAACCTTTGAGATTTATTTTAAGTGCTGTACCAAAAAAAGATAAATACTATTTCACACGGGATGCCAACAGATGACAGAAGATCCCAGCTGGAAAGCCAACTGGTCCATCACAAGGAGACATTTGGTTCAGCAAAATGGGTCTTGTCTTTCATGACCTGCACTGCCCAAATACGACAAAATGACGACCAGATTTACACGATGGATTTTATTTCTGTCCAACAGCCAGCCTTGCTTTGCATCACACACCCAGAAAAGCCAAATCCTAACAGCCTCTGTTCTAGCACCCCTCAAATACCCACATCTTGTCCTTTCTTTCTTGGGCATTAAAATAATCCCCACAAATGTTAAGGCAGAGCAGACAAATAATTCATTTAAAAGGTCTCGGTCCCATCTGACTGGGACTATGGGTGTGTTATAATGCAATTAAGATACAGAAAATGAGTTACACACCCCTGTTATTTGCAGTCCTACTTATCTTCCTCAAACTGCCAGAGGCATCCTAATCCCCAGTTTCAAGAGAATCATTTCTTAAAAATGAAAGGAAAGCAATTTTCAAAGCCATCCCACCTGGCAGGAGCTTAGATGCCGGGTGCGCCGGCAGCGTGGGTTTGGCTCACTGGACTAATGCTGCCCCAAACATGGGTCAAAGCCAGGCTGCCCTTTGCCTCCTGCAACAAAAAAAGGACGAGCTCCTGTTCCGTATTTGATTTCCATCAGCTTCATGTGGCACCATAAGAAGCGCACGGCACAGAGGCAGCCAGATGTGCCCCACAGCTGTCGTTGAGGAGCGATACCCAAACCCTGGGAGGAGATGTGGTTGGGAACGCGTGACTTTCTGCTGGATCAGCCGGTCCATTCATCCCCATCTTCCCTTCGGACCTGCTATTTTAGCTCTGCCATCACTGGGCACATCGCCAAGAAACAGTAAAGACGATTTAATTTCTGGAGAAGCGGTAGGAAAATTGCAAATCTGGGATGTTACAATAAAGACATCATCTTCTTTGTGACTTGTGCCACAGAATCCACGGATATGATATGAAGATACCTGTCACTAAACGGTTTCTTTTCACGGTGTTATCACTTACTCAAGCAAAACTTCAACAGATTGCCAGGACCTGCTAGAGTTGGAGGTTTCAACCACAGAACCATTCCCTTAAGTTAAAACAGCTTTCCATGAAGTTTTACAAACAAAATGTGCTCCTTTTAATTTGGATACTCTAAAACGTAATTTCTCTACCTCAGTGCACTTTGAGAAGGAGATACAGATAAAGAAGTATTTTTTAAAATCACCTACTGAACAGGAGTATACGCAGACTAAAGGGAACTATTTTACTCCCAAAGAAAAGACATTGCAAAGCAATAATGTGTGTAAAATATGCTTCAAAAAGGAAATTTTATTTTCAGATCAATCTTAAACAAGTGTGATCAAAACCATACAGGAATCTAAAAATATCTGGCCAGTGAAAACACTAAACAGAGAAGCAGCCCTAGTTTATTTGTTAAGGGATTTACTCCCCTTTTTTTCCTTTAGAGGTTCCCAAGTGCTGCTTAGGGTGGGTCAGGTAGCAGGACACAAACTGCCAAGAAGATCCAGACCATTCACACCTCAAGGTGCAGGATGAGCGTCCTCACACTATCTCCGGGTGGGTTTTTGTTTGGCTTCTCAAAGCCAGGCTCAGTATTATCAGTGGGTAAGACAATCCAAATATTATCCATGCAAATCTACACCTGCACGGGGACATCGTGTTTTAAAATAAATGGCTTTAAAGCATGTTAATAGCTGCTGAAATTCTTCATCTCGGGAGCAGCCCATCTACAAACATTTTCTGTTTCCAATCACGTTAGAGCAAATTAACTCCCCTGTGTTTGAAGTCTGAAGTGAACTCGCTCCATGGTAATTACCTCCTGTTCTCATACAAGTAGCTGCTTGTGCCAGCCCAGCTCTCTTGCTTCAAGAGGCGATGCTCCAAAGCGCCGCCGTAGTGCCGCGGCTGTTTACGTTTCTGAAGACAAGCCTAAAGAACACTTTTTCCTCCCCTGCTTTAGAAAAACTCACTCCAGAAGAGCTTGTTTAGCAAAGACCGTGGAAGCTTTTGCAAAAAAAAAGAGAAACTTTGACAAACACCATCTTAAAACTGCTTCCTAGAGCGAGCTGTATAAAATTATCTTGGATATGTGCTTTTCCCACTCGGCTAAGCCAGGCTGAAAGGGAGAATTCCCCAGTGATTCAGCACATCGTTTGAAAACATGATGCTTTTATTAAGCCCAAAGAAAGTGAGGCCTCTCAAGGAGGCACTTGATTTCCAAGCACCTGGAGACGCTCAGCGCTTTGCCAGGCACTCAGGGTGGGTCCACGCACAACATCCGCACGGAGAGCAAAGCTTTACTGATAAAGGTACGAGCGCACAGGTAGCAGCATAATATTGACAGTACCTCCAGGGAAAGGATTTACTAGCATAATTTGGTCCTCCTAGAAGGGTTCAGCACAGTGTCAGCAAGTTAGTCCAGGCTTCAGACATATAAAAAGATGCAAGGCGCTGGAAAAAAATACATTGCACGTTGCTCCCTTTCCATCCCTGTTATCTACTTCTCTCCCCCAATACACACCCTCATCTCCTGAAATTTTCACTAGGTCTACCTGCTAAAAATTCACACTCCCTTAAACATAAAACACCCAGTCCCAGAGGCCACCACCTCTCTGTGTCAGGTGGTTTTATATTTTAGGGTGCTCTTCTCACTTTGCAACATAACCAACATCACCACGGGGCTCAGCAGCAGCAGCTGGCCTTTCTGCTCCCTTTAACTCTCACCAGAATATCCCTAAGTGCTTAGAAATTACTCCAAAAGTCCTCCACAAACTTGATGCTCTTGCCATCTAGAAGAGACCCTAATAGTCCTCATTCAGGTCTCGCTCTCCAAGCGCTCATCACTCCTCTCTCAAGTTTTATTTCACAGACCTTAAGAATGCAAAATATAAAGGGTAAAAACATGGAGATCAGAACCAGAGATCAGAGACTGCCCCGGCAGACAGAAATTAAACTTAATACGACCTGAGAATGCTCTCGTATAAATGAGTATTTTGAAGCTGATCAAGTGTTAGTAAGCATTAAAATACTTATAAATATCTACTCGCAGGAAGGAAGAAAAAAAAAAACTATCAGCTAGGAGGATTTGGCTATATACAAAATGTACTCATTTCCTAAAATGAACAAATTAAAGGAAAATATTTTTATTTGTTTCCATGTAGGAATGTGATCTTCAAGTTGATTGTGCCATCTCTGGAAAGCTATCCAAGTGGGCAGGCAAAACTGGGGAAGTAAGCAAAATTCATCTCAGAGAAACCCCGCGATAATGAACCAGACACGTTTTCTCCTGTAAGAGTGGGGCTACATGGAGATCATCAATAGGAATCCAAATTAAAAAGCAACTAGAGGGTAGGCCAGGCAAACTACATCAAAATCCATAAGCTAAGTTCAGTCAAACAAATACTATTTACTGACAATGAGGACTGAGATCCTGTCCATCTGGCAAATGTCTGAGACATCCTCTTAAAGCTCTCTTGGGTCTGCAAGAGCAGGACTTTACCCTCCAAGGAAAAGAGATGGGAAACAGCTCACAAAAGTCCTCCGTGCAGATTTTAGTCCCTATGGATGTGATCTGAGAAACAGTAGATTCTTCTCTTCATTCCCAGCACAGGGAATAACAGATTGGGAGACAATGCTATCTTTTCCAGTTTGCCAAATAAGAAGGCTAAACCTCTTTTAACGTTTAAAAAATCATTGTCTAGCTTCACCTTTACATGCTTGGGATTTAGAAAGGATACACACAAATTTCATTCCCAAGAAAACACGCCATTGTATCAGCCAAACTGGGGTAAGGGACGTACATAGGGGATAGGGGACGTACAACTTCATCGTTAGGCAAAACCTGCAGATGGTGGACCCAATACAAATGCCTGTAACTTGTTAACTCTTCTGGCAGAAGTTACTGTGGCCAAGAACTTTAGTCAACTGAAGAAATAAAGAACATTTGCCCCAGGCTCAAATGGACATTTCATTAATTATGTGAGAGTTAAGCTAAGATTAAGCAAAGATGTATGAGAGCATAGGTCAAGAACCAAGAATTTGTTTAACTTCACAGATAACAACAAACTGACATCAATAAGAAAAAGTGTCTAACAAACGCACTCTTAAACACAGGCCTGAGATTTTTAACACTATTGTTATTTGTATAGACTGGATCCACTGAAGCAACCCCATGAATGCTTCCCAGTTCATGAACCTTCTCTATGTGGGGAAAAAGATTCAATTTGGGTAATAACATTTACAGTTTACTGGGAAGTACTGGCCCCCACCAGAATAAAGTACATTTTCAGTGCTATTTAGGAATTCTGCAGGCAGGGTGGGATGAAGAGTTAATTTTGGGTAAAAGTCCTGACCATTCTGTTGGACTAGCTGAGCCAGCGGAGATGTTTCTGCATCACCACTAAGGAGCGGGGTACGTGTGGGACCACCTACCACCTGCCCAAGACAACGCAGCGATGACCATCTCAACCTCACTTTGCTTGACAGGCAAAGAACCAACCCAAGATGAAAGTTGTGCCTCGCCACGCTCCTTGTAATGACAGGAGAAGGGGTAATGGTTTTAAACTGAAAGACGGGAGATTCAGACTGGATAGAAGGAAGAGATCGTTTGCTCTGAGGGTGGTGAGACGCTGGCCCAGGCTGCCCAGAGAGGCGGTCGATGCCCCGTCCCTGGAACCGTCCAAGGTCAGGTTGGACGGGGCTCTGAGCGACCTGCTCTGGTTGAAGATGTCCCTGCCCATGGCAGGTGGTTGGACTAGGTGACCCTTTAATAGTCCCTTCCAACCAAAGCCATTCTATGGTTCTATGATTCTGTGATTCTTAGTTCCTCTTGGCATACTGCATTCTCCTTAGGTGTGGGGTGCTCAAGGTTCAGACAATTGCAGCAAATTAACTTCCCATTTAATATGCAGTTTTCAGTGACCATTCATTGAGCTTCCTGCCCTTAATCATTTTGCTTAATTCATCTGTAAAGGTTGGCTCTTCTCTACGCTAAATGCAAGGCCACAGGGCTCTGAGCAAGCTTCGGGCCAAGACCTCCACAGCCCTGGTTAGCTCATAGCCCAGGCAGCAAACACCAGGAGCCAACTTCCAAGCACAAGAAGTGCTGCTGGAAGGTGTTGCTCTGCTTAAGACACATTTTTTCCAAAAAAGTGCTACTATTCCGCAAAGCTGGTGAAACACACATCTCCCTCCCCATTCACATAAAGCATTATGGGTGCATCATCTTAACACTGTGCAAGAGATGAAGCAAAGCATGCTAAAAACTTAGAATTTATATATTAATAATATATAAATATAAAAATTACATTAAAATATACCAAAAATATTTTAATAATGTTCTTTCAAGGGGATTTTGCTGACCTCTGAGCTATTCTCCTGTCATATTTCCAGCTGCAGGTGGCCACACAGGTAAAGGGAAGACTAAACATCATGATCTTCAAACAGCAGCCCCCAGCTTTCTAATCTTAAACCTTCCTGTGACACAGACAGCCTGTGAGACCATCTCAGCTGACCCTTAAAAACAGTAATTCCAAGCTGTTTGCAAAATGTTATTTTTCCAGGCAAGAGCATGCAATTTTTTTTCCTCTGTCTAAACAAGGTATGAATCCCTATCATTTTAGGTTCTGAGCACAAGAAACAGTTTATGAATCTTCTGAACATAAAAATAAAAAAAGGGCTATAACGAAGGAACTCAGTCTGAACCTGACCCTTCCCTACTTGGCAAGTGCTTCCATTTCAATGATCTGTCCCTAAACAGATCCATCCAAGGGCTGGGGAAGAAGAATTGGATGCAAATACATAGATTACTATATGGAAATTACATTTTTCAAAAATATTATGTTTCTAATAGTTCTGGCACGAAGCAAGGAATTACATCATTTATCAGAACCTGGGAATTCTGCACTCCTGAATGCCTGGGTCTTCCAGTCCTAACAGGTCCTCTCCCTAAAAATCCACAGCAGATGCTGAAAATTATCTGGCCCTTCATGATTTCTTACTGAAAGTGCCTTCTCCTCCTTTGAAGAAGTGGGTAAAGAAAATCCAACAAAGCATACTTGTTTCCATTTCTTGGAAGGAAAGGGCCCACAGCCTATTCAGCCTCTCTTCTTCCTCCTCCTCCAAATAGAACAGCAAGCCCCATACCTTGAGCAAGCACCCGTTTCCATGACAAGCTTGGCACTCGTGTTGGAGTCTTTAAAGTCAGAGGACAAGAAGCCAAGCAGCACGCCGCTCTGAAGGCTAGCCGAGCTAGAACCAATTCTCTAGGACAAATACGCTATGTAAACACTAATAACATAATCTACTTAAAAGCACTATTACCGATGATACAGAACCACCGTGAATTTTCTAACACAAAGATAAATGCTAGCACAAATATTTGTTTAGCGCTAAACAGTAAGACCTGAGCAGAAGTGATTCTGGCCCAGAGCAGCTCCCAATGAACCGGAGCTGCCCGAGCACTGCAATTGCTCCATCAGGGCTTTAAACCCGCTGCAAAGAGAGAGGGTTTTTTATTTTATAAAGCAGTATTAATATTTTATGATTGCATTCTTCTGCATTCCAAACATATAAATAACTCCAGATTGCTGAATGCTTCAACCGCCAAGAATATACTCTCTTTACCCTTTTCCGACTTTTTGTGTTGCAAGGGGGGAAAAAGTATACTAAGTATAATGAAAATGCAACCTGACATCATCAGTAATTCTAGGCTTGTTCAAAGACTTTGTATCTGTAAAAGAATATGAAATCCACCCAGCAAGTTTGTTTAACAGGGACATGTAGCAATGCATATATAATGCAACTGTAAAAACTGAAAAGGCAAGACAACAGGCTACGCAGCAGGAAGACTGTACAAAGATCATTCACTAATTTCTCCCTTGATTTAATTCTGTGTCAACGTATTCTTATGGTCAACTACTTACAGTCAGACAAGACAGGCGTTCTGAGGTTGCTGTTACAAATTACAGCACGGGAGAAACCAGGCTCGCAGCTACCAGAAGCCTTCATGCTGAGATCCCTGCTATCACAACCCGCAAGGGAGTTCAGGGGTGAAGTCAGAAACTATACGATTCCCAGCTATGGGAATACGCCCTGAAGTTTTCCACGCACATCCTAAATTTTTGAGGTCATCCTTTCCTCAGGACTTCCTCCAGTCATTCTTATACATATATTAAATTCCCAACATCAAACACTCAAAGAATTACCTTTTTAGATGGGAAAAGAGAAACAATCCAGATGTCTCATCTCAACCTCAATTCAGTATTTCCATCCTTCCCCCTTAAAACACTTAAACTACTGCCATTAGTTGCTGAAAAACATCAGCAACAAACACATTTAACTTAAAATGAAGAAAATGTACACCAAAAAAGTCCTGTAACTCCAAGGGCCAACAAACCCAGGTCTGCTCTCCCAATCGCACTGTTGCATTTGCTGCTTATAGTTTCTCTTTTTGCAGGATGGCACCTTCATGTTTATAACCAGCCATCAAATATTTTGTCCCCAATGCATCACATACCATTAGCCCATCACAGCCCCATCCCCGCTGCTGCTTGTCTTATGCCGTTGAAAACTCAACAAGTCCTTTAATATGCCACTGAGGTTCTGCCTCAAAATTACACATCAAGGAGATACTCCCAGACCTGGGACAGTGCTAAGGTCCAAGATACTGACCTTGCTCAGAGAAGTGGAGGGTTAAGGTTAAGTTTGTATGGACCAGCCCCACCACTGGTGCCGCACGCTGCAGGAGAGCCTCTTGGGTGGTGGACCACAACACGTACTGGTCCTTCCAAAAAACGAGCCATTGAGCAAAGAAAAGAAAAATGGAAGCCACAGCAAAGTAATTTCACAAAATAAAAGGACATAACCACTAAGGCTATTCAACAACAAAAATGCTATGCCCATCTATTTCTCATATACCACGTTATTATTTCAGCTAAAGCATGCAAATGAAAAAAAAAAATCTCGGTCCAATTTAACTACAGCAGAAGCTACACTTGCCAGTTTATCAGCATATGGAAAAGGAATGACACTAGGAGGAAAAAGCTTGTACAACAGCAGACCAGTTCTACAGAGCAATATTGCGTGTTTTTCTAATACATAATAGATCAAACAGCTTAATAAAAAATAAGCTCATTTCTGACGGAACAAATATTCAAGGGCATGAAATACTGTTCTAAATTATTTCACTTATAGAGGAGAAGAAAAAAAAAAAATCTTGGCTGAGCAAGCCGCATGCAAAATTGAAGTGCTGTTACAGCAGCTGTGGGGCTTCGATGCAAACCACGCCAGCAGAAGGCTATCGCAACTATAAAGCCACACAACCGTCTCTTGTTCTTCCCATTTATAAGCTACACTTTCATATTGCACATCACAACACCACAATATCCTGAAGCCCGAATACATCTGCAGCTCCCACCATGCCAGCACACTTCCCCCCCCCCCCCTTGTCTGATTGATGGGAACCACTTCGGTCAAGAGATAATTTCTTGCTGTTCATTGTGTATGTAGTAACAGATCTTTTCCTCTCCATGTCAGGAGCATTTTATGTGGTTAATATCGATGAACGCTCATGGTGCCAAGTCCTCAGTGCAACAATAGGAAAAAAGATCTCCAAGTTTCCTTGAGAAAAATCCTTAAGAATACTTCTCCAGTATATAAAGAAAAAGAAATTCAATATGCAACCTTATGTTCAAAATTACTTACGTCAAATCTACTCAGCTTGCAAGTCACTTTTATTTTTTCTTAACTGCCTGCCTTGTAAAGTCACCTGGGAGCTAAATGTCAATATAACTTGTGCTCTGGAACAAAGCCTCTGCAATTAGAATATTTCATTACGGTACCAAGTATATTAAACACACTTATACCTTATTCTTTTTTGTTGTTTTACTTACTTTAACTAGCAATTTTGTTTCTTCTTACAGAATGCCAGTAAGGTTTGTGTTACCAGTAAATAAAATATTTTAAATCATGTTCCCCTAAAAAGAGATCTCATGCGTTAACATAAACCAGAAGTGAGCTTATTACTTACACACCCCTTAAAAGAACAAGGACTGCAGTAGGGTACAGGACACCACAGTATGTATTTCTATCTTGAAAATCACTGAACAAATCCACTTAAAAAATGCCAAGCATAGCCCCAAGGCCATGAGGAGAAGAAAGTGGTTTAGCAGGTAAAACGAGACAGCCCATGTTTTGAGAACCCAGCTGAACACATGACGATGGCTCTCGCACAGAAATACCGCACAGCAAGCGACTGTATCTGGTCAGTAAGTCTGTTTTAGCTCGCTATCATCCAGCAAAACAAACTGTCTCTTTCCTCGAAATGCCAGGACCTCCAGCAATTTACCCCCCAACATCCTAATTGACTCAGCAACTGAAGATTTTAATTTCTGAAGCCTCATCTCTGCAGTTAGCCTTGATTTAATTTCCCATAATCTTCAGCAATAAATTACTTTTACCCAGGCTTTGCCTCTATGAGATTACTCATATAGAGGTAAAACACGAGGAACAGTTGAAAAATAACTTATGGGAAAGTTAGCAGTCATATTTGAAAGATTGTCATTTACAACGAATTATGCTGGGGGGAAGGAAAAAAAAAAGAAAAAACCACCAACCCTCGCACTATGAGTCAGAAGATAAAGGTAAAAACCTACCACGAGGTCTGGAGTCAATATTAGCAAAACGAGAGTTTTCTAGTAGTCCCTTTTCCTATACAATTTGCTCACTAACTGCCACACATTATTAGTCTCTATAAGGATACGCCATAAAGTTTTCAGTGTTTTACAGTTTCTCTGGTTCTCATTTGGGGTTTCAAAAAATAAAGCATAAAAAACAAAATTGAGAAAGCAAACTCTTAAAATCAAATACTGTGGCAAAATGCAAACGGGCACACTGTAATGTCAAAAAAAAAAAAAACTTGAAGACTTTGGCATTAGCTTTTCTGAAAGCCAAAAAGACCATTAAAACCGTATTTATTTGGAAACTAAGCCCTTGCTCCAACATAAACCACGCTCCGGCAAAATGCTCCATGTTTTGTACATCGAGACAAACCCAGCACACAGATAACCATCCTGATTAATAAAGCAAAAGCCCTTTACCCCAGATTTAGCAAGCCTAATAGGTTAAAGTACATGTCACACCCTTTCTCTACACCCACTACATAACTCTCGGCTTTGTTATGTAGACAAGCAGGCAACCAGCTTAGTAAGCATCTTAGTGTATTTACAAAAGGCCTCTACATTAGCACTCAGATATTATGTAAACTTAGCCTTTGCAAGAGAGAGATCCATTGCAGAACAGAGAAAAACAGACATTTCCCAAAGGGATCACTATTTTGAAACAATACTTTAAAGGCTCTACCACATGCTGCTGACCCATACAGACAATTAAAAACACAAGCTCACCAAACAATTAAGGGTTTGTCATTGGCATGAAGAAAAGTGGAATAAATTCTAAAAGTAAATGTCAGCTTCGTAGGGGCATATATGGTGATTTGGAGAGGATAAATGTGTGCAGCTCCAACGTTCCCAGCACCATCTATTTTTGGTATAAGCTGGTAGAGAAATAAGGCTAAAGGAATAAAGGCATGAGTGCGCTCAAAAGCAGAAGAGTTTACGGTGACATTAAGGTTCCTTGCAGCATCTCCAGCACAAAGCAGCCCTCTCCCACCACCCCCAAAATCCCTGGACATGCCAGACCCACATCTCCTGGTCTCCAGCAGAAGAAAACGAAGGGGCTGAAATGAGGCAGACAGTGAGGGAGGCCAGGCACGCAGCTAGCCAAAAAGAAAGTGTGCCTCTTCCCATCTTTACCTCAACCCTCTTCGTTTCCTTCATTCATGGGATGAGCCTGTAAATTTTCAGGGCAAGAAGCACATACCTGTAAAACACTGATTTTGGGTGGTTATATCCAATATTGTGCTCTTCCTAATGGATTCCCAGCCCAGTCCAGACGAGGAATGGAAAACGAAGACGGCCCCAGAGAGCTGTGGCAAGACCACACGCTTCTTAAACTAGGTCATTTATATTTTTTTTAAACAAGGTGTGGAACGTAGCACCATCCCTACGGCAGGCGATGCTGAGGCTCCATGTGCCTGCAGAAGCATTCCTTCCTCCTTGTGCTCCTCTGGGTTATAATTACCGGCAAGAACCACAAACACACAGTCAACCTTCCTCCTCTGCTGGGTTCAGGCAACCAGGCTACGAACTGATTTACAAGGCTGGTATCCCTCAAGACACAGCTCCAGAAGACAGTGTCTCAGGCATTTCTAATTGATTCCCGCTTTGGAGCAGAGCAGCCAGACCCCTATGAATAGAAACTGCAAAAGCCCAGGAAATAGTCTTTTTCCCCATTTTAAAGAAGGGGATTTTCTGGCTCCATTATTTTCATCATTCTGACTCAACACAGGCATTTGCGTGCGTGCATAGACATCAGGCAGAGATGGAGCAGCTATTAACAGAGAGTCGGTCTCCTGGAAATGACAAAAGGTTCATTTCTACTCATCAAGGGGTCTTGTAAAACGCCAGTCAGCACTCAGGCTCATCCCTCAAGCACAACAGCAGGTTTTGCAGAGTAAAATTTTCAGGAGCTCAGAAAACCACGGCTGTTCAAGCCCCACGCAAATGCCAACTCCCTAGCAACACAAGCTTCCTATTCTGGAACAAAAGCTTTCCAAGAAAGAAAAAGCTCATCTTCCAAAGAGGTCAGAGAAAGCTTGACATCACAGAAAGATGCCACGACTCAAGCTACCGGAATGTGCCGAACCAGTGTCAAGATGTACAGAAAAGCTTGTTTTCTTTTGAACTGGCACAGCGCAAGGCGGGGAGCTGGGTGGAAGCAGCAGCATCCCCAGGAGTGCGGCTCTGCTGCATCCACGCTCAGGCACAACACAACATCAACCGGTACTTGCTCTTTCAGTGCCCATCCCCAGCCCAATGACCTGCGCTCAGCATAATCCTGAACATTTTAAACACAAAGTGGGATCTGTCCCGCAAACTAAGCAAGACCGTAGAAGCGGTGGAACCAAAATTCTGCAACATTTAGAGAGGAGAGAGAAGAAACGTCGGATGCTGAGCAGTTACTCATTATAGAACACCGGAGACAGACATTTATCTTTTTTATTTTTTTCTTTCCCCTTTTTTATCCTCACCCTTGTGCTGGAACAGCGTTATTTTACTCCCTACACAGCACTTGGGGGTCACATTAATCCAGGGGCTCAGAGCTACAGCACTGGTATTTCTTGACACTGGTTACACGACCTTTGCCGCCACTGCTTCGCCTCCTTTCTACACGCTCCTGGCTTCAGCCTCATTTAAAGTCTTTTATTGTCAAGGGAGGTTTTGTGGCAACTTTCTTCTGGTTACAACTTCACATTTCAGGCTCTTAAAACATCTCTCTTCTTAATTCCTCCTTTTGTAGTGAGTGTGGCACTGGTAATGGTTTCCCCACTCACTGCTTATTATCAGTCATCCAGATCCCTCAGAAAAGGGCTTTTTTTAAACCTGTTGAGCATATCACACCAATGTAAGAACGACTTCGGTTACAATCTGAAGCCTTCTGAAGATAAAAGCCAATTATTTCTAGACTTTTACTCTGGTTTTCTTACTTTCTCACAGAGGTAAAACAAGTCTGTTAAGGTTATGTGACCTTCTGCAAACCTATCCTGCCTCTTTTTAACTTTTTTCCCCCTTGTTCTAAGTGTTCATTTTTGTCAAAAAACGGCACAAGAATGGTATTTATTTCATAAAATTATCTCACTATATATTCACAGGGTACCTTTCTGTTGGAATATTAATTTCTTGTATGCAGTATTCTTGGTCAAACTTACTTTCTTTTATTTTGAAAGGGACAGGCAACAGCTTGGCATTTAACCTTCCTTTTCATCCACTACACCAGTGCTGTATTAGGAGTCTTCATTATTTTATTAGCAACAAGCACGGCATTAAAAAAAAAAAAAAAAAACCTCTGGCAGCCTCTAGATTGCTGTGGAAGTGCACAGACAAGATTGTTATGGAACTTTTTAAGCAAAAAAAAAAAAAAGAAAATGTCCCAGTAGCAGCCCTGAATACTGCACTGTATGCACAGAGCTGCATCTGAAGCAGGTGTTTGGGATTTGAGTAGGAAAGCTTGAAAATTTAACTGCTTTTGTAAATCCACTCTATAATGTCAATAGTGAGGTGCTCCTTTCACTGAAGCATCAAATATTTACATGCTTAGTGCCCAGCACCGCACAGGACAACCAAGACAAGTCCAAGATCAGCTCTGGTGTCACTGATGTGAGCAGCTTTCGTGCTCCTTGGGACTTGCAAGACTACACGACCCCCCAGGTTGTTGGTCAAATCAGCAAAGCACCAGGCAGCCGTTTCACTTTCTGGAGATTTTTCCTAATCTAGAATCCTTCAGGTCTGAACATGAGCAGCAGACAGTTTTTAGCCTTTAGCTGGAAGCCAGATCGGTTTTTAGGGAGTGCTGAATCAGTCGAAGGAAATGGTACAGAGAGATTTCAATGAAGTAGTAATTAAAAGAATTCATAACATCGGAATTTATTCCCCTTACCAGCTTCAAAATCTTGGCTGCCTGCTAATTTTTCAGTGCATCTCATCTCTATTCTGCAAGCAAGAAGGCAACTGAGCCGCCTTTTGTCTGGTCAGCACAAACAAGCTGAAAAGATCTGGGTTACGCAGAGGGCTGGAGCTGCAGTAGTTCAGAACATTGCAGGAAGTTGACTGTGCAGAATTAAATCCCAGTTTCCTCTTTGGGACGTATATATTGGCTGGAGAGAAAATGGTTTGGGCGGGGGGGGTTGCAGCAAAAAAGAAGGGGTATTTTACATGCTTCGAGTTGGAGGTGTTACACCAGCTGACAAAAGGGATCAGCAGGACTTTTCATCATGGTTGGTCAGTTATGGACACTGCAGCAGAAGCTGTTTTGAGCTATTTCTTTGATTTGGCATTTCCCCTTCCTCACAGCTTCTTTTTTTTAAAGACTCTTTATACAGCAGAAAAATATAATTCACAGGAAGCAGATGCAAGAGGGGAAATTTCTATGAATTCATCTTGCACACCCCAAAAGCAGAATGGTCCTGTAGTTCATCCTCAAGTGCTTTGCTGAAAGAGGCAACGAAGCCCCTGTCACCATACTAGCAAAATCACCTGTTTGGAAACATTTACTTCATATACTGTAAATTTAGAATTAAAGAATTTTTAAGGCTTCTCCATGCAAGCTGATTTGGTTTCTTCCAGATCCACAAAAACTTGCAGACAAATAGTCAAAACTGTCCAAAATTATTTTTAAATCCCTTACTACCCATAATCTGATAATTGCTTTTAACCTTCTTAGTTTTCCCTGGCTTGTTTTCCCACTGCATTAGTTTCTTTACAGTTCACACCTTCTATGGTTTAATGCCAGGCTTACTGTTTTAAAAACACTACTTGAGACAACAGGATTTCTTTGGCTTTAGAGCCCAAGTTTTGGCAAATGCATTTCTTAAGTTCCTTTGCACAGAAAATGCATGGCACCTACCAAAACAACCAGGTCCAACCCTAAGATTCAATACAACCTGGAAAACCCCTGTGGCTGCATCTCCTGTTTTGGGAGTGGAAGTCTAGAACTTCCAAAACACACCGGGCCAAGGGACAGGCTGTCTGTCCTCAAAGTGAATCTTATCCTCACCATGAGGGGGTCTTCATCATCCTCAGTTTTTAAATAAGCTGCTTTCCAAATAGAAGTAAGATCTTCCACAGTGTCTAATAACTTCAACTCCCTTCCTGATCTGTGAGAATTTCCCTGCACCTTTTATTTATGTCTCTTCCACCTCTTCCAGCATCCCCCCAGTGAGCTGCAAGTTTCCTCCATGCACATCCCTACCTGGAGTAGTTCCTCGGGATACACCTTCCATCAGTACAAGTTGTCGTAGCTTCACTAAATCCAGTAGATAAATTTATGCCATCTGAGATCATCTCCTGTACTCCTGCCTCTGCATAGCTCAGAGCTCAAGTCTCATCTCTTCATTATGCTGATGCTCTCCTTCCCCATAAAGTTTGACCACTACGGTCCTTTTCATCCATCCTGATCCACCTCTTCACAGGTGATTTGCGTTGTCTGCTCCACGTTGTAATTTACTACGTACGTACATTAGCTGTTACGGATTTGACAACTATGATATACCTTCTGTGGCATTGGCCACAATGAAATACCTTATGCTGAAAAAAATACTCCTGGCTATCAAACCTTGTTAACTAAATCAAAACAGATGTCATCAGTAGCAAGGGTATATGTTTGGACTCCAAGCTGTTCTCATATATACTGTAGCTCCCTTCATATAAATTAATGTTTGTTTTCCAGCATCTTTTCACTTTTTTACACCAATTAAAAAATAAATAAATCCCATTCACTGCTGGCATCACATCTGCTTTCCCTTTTTTCGATCTCCATTCTAGAGCTTTTACAAATAAATAGTTTTATAGGCTTATTATAGTTACAATGGTGCAAATCATCTTATTATGCAACCTGTTGAGACAACATTTTGAAAGCATGACAACTGGAAGCGGCGATGATCTATGAATTACTACAGTGTGAATAAGTAGTTTCATCCTTCTGATGTCCAAGGATGGGACTTTACATAACTTTTAAAGGGAACAGAAAGATTTGCATCCTTAGATTGCTCTTCAAGAGGCTTCTCCTGAAGTTCTCAAGTCTTGGCGCCTACTCTGCAGAATTCCACCAACAACTTACTACAATCTCCCAGGCAATTTATGATTCTGGCAAGACTTAGTGCAATCTATCACTCGGGTGACAGACAGAACATAAACTGTATCCTGGCTGACATCACTGCTGTAGTCTCTAGTGAAGTCAGAAGAAACTATTACAAAATGAAAAACAATGCTGTCAGAAGTGCATGCTTTCTGCCACTCCTAGTTTTCCATATTTCTTCCTCAACACAGGTTGTTTTGTTTAAACCAGACTTGCTTTATCCAAGAGGACTTTTACCATCATTAACTGAAACACTCAAATAAAAGGCTAAATAAAATAGCACAAAACAAGACTGAAAGCAGCAAAAGGGAGGTTGTCAGAATTCTCAAAGCAGCTGCTATGCTGAAACTACGTAAAATTTAAGTGTATTTTTAATAACTAGTAAGACCTTAGAAAAAACTAAGTATATGAACAAGGGTTGAAACTACTAGAAAATGAGCAAATGATTTGATGATACCAAGATAAAGACAAACTGGAGAGCACTACAAACTGGTAAGGGCATTGTAAAATATATTCTGACCCTTCTATAATGAAGTAAGGCTTTTACTTGGATCTAATTCACTATAACTTGCTACATAACAATTTAGTCTTGTTACGTAGCCTTAACAAAACCTTACAGAAAGGCAATTAAAACAGGTGGACTCTTCACATTCTCTACTTCTATAAGCAAGGCTACAGCAGGCTGCAGAAGAAACATATCCAACCCTCAAGGGAAACATGCTTGCTAACATATTCAAAAAATGGAGAAAGCCTTGGGTAAATGTCATTTATACATCAACATCAGAGATAGGTTATCAGAAATTCCAGCCTTTGCTTGAGGATAATGCCTCCTACCCACAGAGAAGTCTCAATGAGGCTTGTCATTAACTGCAGACACATCCAAACTATCTTACAAGTGAGGAGGCTCTTCCCACCAACACAACAACGAGGACGACTGGCTTATCAGGTGAATCATCAAGGTCACAGACATCCTCCCATGTTCTCACTCCTCAAACAAACCAAAATGGAAGATAAATATTTGCATATAGCTGCTAAAACCAAAGACTCAATGCCCATTATGAAACACGAGTACGTAGTAGCTCATTACCACTGGCGAGAATCACCATTTTTCCAATAAAACAGTGGTTTGCTCAGGGATTAAAATTTCCCGAGGTAAAAATGTGCAAAGTTGTCAGCTGCTACAGCATGTCACATCAGTCCCTTCTCCCCATTCCAGCACTGGAGAAGACTTGCATGACAGCAGACTACATGAAGATTGACACTTTTACCTCCCACCAATGACTGCAGCAGCCTAGAAACTTTCCCCAAGTACCCTGCTACTCTGACAGACATTTGTGTTATTACCATATTCTTTCTAAACTGAGCAATTAATGCAACGCTGACTTGGCAACTCAATCAAACACAAAAGAAACCTGTCCTATTTAGCTGCCTAACACATCCAAGCACAGGCAAAATTCACACCATTCTACCAAAGCTCCCTTCCCACCAGAAAAGGAACAAGAAGAGTTTTTCTACAAAAATGAAGTAACTTAATTAGTGTGCATAAGTACTTACAACTATACTTTAGCCTCCTGCCTTCCATTCCAGCCTGCCCTCATCTTCCTTCTCTTCCTCTTCTCAAATACCTTTATCTAGTTTTCCTCCTCCCTCTTTTCTCTTCATTGTCCCTTGTTTCCACTCCACAAAGAGAAAGGTTCAAAATATAAAAGCAGCATCCTCTCCTCCATAGACATTGCTCCTTCTATTCCTATAATGGCTTTTATAGTTTTTCTTCTTGCTCACTCGCTGTTTCTGCAACCAAGATTGTAAGGTGCTCCCTTCAGCAGGGGCTTTTAAAGGCGAGATGCTTTGTTGAAACACTGCCTGCCCAGGGGCATGTAAAAGGAACTCTGAGTGCCCACCACACACAGACAAAAAAAGGTTTATAATTTTTTTAACATTATTAATACCAAAAGAATGCACCCAAAAATCATGGAATAAAGGAGGACCAACATTAAAATATTTGTGTACTTGTTTACTTCTCTTGCTAATGGTCCTAATTACAGAGGCTACTGTGGTTTAGTAATTCAAGTCTCAGGGTACAAAAATTATTTCTGAAAATTCAGTAGTGCCTATGAAACTTTATTTAGAAAAAGAACAGGCTTAGATCAAAAGAAACGTACCCAACCGCATCCATGCCCAAGAAAGTAGACCGCAGCAAAGGCAACCCATGAGGACATACAGAATTTCTACACCGTGATGCTACACGTTGAAAAGTTGAAAGAGCAAAGATCCTCAAATAGCATTTCAAACTGGAGAAAATACGCTGCAAATAGTATTAGCCACCAAGGCTATTCATTTAACAGGTTTCTGCTGCAGCTGAGGTGTGCCAAGGAGCTTAGTAAAGCATTCAAAGGCCTGCTGGATCACATTACAGACAGCACTTTCATACTTACGTGCAATAAAGATTGAGTTTAACCTAAATATACATCCACTTAAAGTGACAGCTATCCTTTTAAAAGTAAAAATACTTCTGAACTTTTAGAAAAGTCTTCTTAAATGGTTTAACCTTACTTGCAAAAGTTTCCGAGCAGTCTGGTATTGGTACATCATGCTCCTGTGCTGAAGATTTGCTCAAGACCAAATCTAGCTGCACGTCTACCGGGAACTGGAACACCAAGCCTGTAGATGTACTGCAATGGTCTTTTTATCTAAATCAGTTTAAATAAATAGAATTTGCATCAGGTTGAAGACAGGGTATAGATAACAAGCATTCCTGACACACCAGTTGCAAAACCTGCACGCTGTGGTTTGAGACTTGCTCATTTCTACAGTTCAAGGCGCCTGAATTCTGGTCTCCTCTACAGCCACAACATCACCTAACATCTTCTGCTCTGATTTTTTTACGGCAAGATGGCCTATGGCAAGGGCAACAGCCCTGGCTAGCATGACTAACAAATTTATTCATGTTGAACATACTGGTTTTCAGCCAACATTTTAACAAACTTAAACTTCCAAAGTGGCTCACATTAAGAGAGTACCTCTCGAGCTGTGATGAGGGTACAGAAGAAAGAGCAGTGGCAGGAAAAGCACCTTGATCAGTTGTAATTCACCCCAAAAATCTGCTCAGGTGATCCTTTGATACCATTTTTTTTATTTCAGCCCTACATTTCATCTAGCATGTGAAAAGATACAGGGTCTGGAGCATCCTCTGCTCTTGCTGTAGCAGAGCAACCAAAAGCATGATGGATTCAGAGCCTTCTGCAGAAAATCCTTAGACTAAAAAAGATTAATAATCATATAAGCAAAGAAAGTCAAAAGGAAAAATAAAAGTTAACAGAAAGAAGGGAAGGAGGAGAAAAGCGAGCTAAAACTTATAATACTGTGAATGACCACGGTTAGTCCAGAGTCATGCAGGACAACTCTCGCAGGGATGAGCACCACTAACTGCCTAGACCTGCCCAGCAGTGACCAAGATGTAAAGCGTGTTTACATGACCAACACGGGAGCTCTGCTACAGGTATAATAACCCTTTTAGCCCAACACCCAGAACTCACAAGCTGACGAGCGGACACTGACACTGAAGATTACCATAGCTTTTCCCCAGGTTTAAGTGAACAGGGTCATCACGAATGTAAGAGACATCATTACCTTGCACGAAAGCAGTTCCCACTTGCTTCTTCCTTGCCGGCACAAGCCAAAGCCTTCTCCTGACAAGGGCTTCTCTCCAACGATGCATACAACGCTTGTCCTTAAAGCAATTACACAGGCTATGAGCTATTCACCATGTCAACAACAATTTCTCTCCTACAGACCGAAACGGCTTAGAAAAACATGCCACTGAAGTCTGCTTCCCTGCTGAAGAGCATCTCTTCACCTGAGCACACGAGAACAGGAACAAACAACGGCTCCTCTCCCAAGGCAGGGGATGGATGCAGAACGTGAAGCCACTCTGTCCAGCTCCAGCTAGTAAACACTACACAACCAGCATCATTTAGGAAGAAGGATAGTAAACATGTTATAAACATCATTCAGTTTTCCACAGCTATGGCAAGGCTACTGCTGCAAGCTTTTCAAAATTATTTCAGTTTTACTGGTTTCTGGAAATAACTGGTTAAGCTACGAAGGCTCTTGCAACTCCCAGCTCCTCACAAATTCATGTTATGAGCTGTGGTTTCCTGTTTGTTATGTTTTCCAGTATACTTAAGACATTGACTTGAAATAAGTTACTTTGCTCCTGCCCCCTCCCTGGTTGAGATTAAACTCGGTAAACATCTGTTTGAGGTAACAAGTTTGTCTTGCTTTCAGAAGAAGAAAATTGCCTAAATTCAGGGTCTTTATCCCATCCCCTTGTAAATATATACCTCCTATACTATTTTTTTTAATAAACCACTCCGGAATGAACATTTAAGTGTTCAAAAATAAGCTGAGAGAAAGCTTGAAACTCATTTTAATTACGCTTTGATAAAAGAGTCAGCCCATTTCTTCACGCACTGAAAAGCAGTCATTTAGACTGTCATCTTAGCAAGTGAATTAATTTTCTTAAAAGCAAGTGAGAAAACGAGCATGATTTAAGTTAACGCCAAGCACCTAGTAAATGCTTGCAGCATTTACCCAGGTTATGCATTATACCACCCTTCCTTTAGGGAAAAAGGTCAATCGCGTAGTAAAAGCAAAATAGTGTTGAGTCAGGACACCTGCAAGCCAGCCCCAGTTCTGAAACCAGGCAGCTGCAAGTCCTTGGCCATGCTGCTGAAAGCTTGTGACTCCGTTTAGTCATCTGCAAAATGAAATGTTCGGTGACATTGCAAGAGCACGTCTGCGCACGCGTGCGAAGCACGATCTTTGGAACAAAGAAGCCGTACAGATACCGCAGCTCAGCCTCGGGTGTTTAACAAAGTCAGGCCAGGTATTGTACGTGGCTTATAGCAGTAAAAGGGTATTCCTGCAAGCAGAGTTTACTTTATTCAGGGTGAAGGATGTGTCAGCGTAAACCATATTAACACACAGAATGCTTTACCAAGAACAGGATACAGCTAAAGCAGCAAAGGTATAAGGTATACATGTGGCCTTTGAATAAATGACTTTGTGCTCCTTTTGGAAAGATTACCAAAAAAAAAAAAAACCCACAAAAAAACCCCCAGCCAACCACCAAACAGCACTCAGCATAGGCAAATGCTCTCTGCTGAGCTGCTCTTTACTGGATGGCGACGTTCTGCTGCACTACAACGCACATTGGATCTAATTACCCTAATAGAGTCACAGTAGGGATGTGCTAACTATATTGTCTCCAGTAGGTCACCAGCAGGAGCTCTCTCTCCCTCTGCCGCACCAAATCTATCCCGAAGCTGCGGAGCAGCACGCTCCGACTAGCTGGCCAAGGAGCATCCCGAGCAAGCCAGAGGAAGAAGCCACTGTCGGTCAAGTCGGGGTAGTAACAAGGAAAAGAGCGTTTCAACCTAGCAGGCAGAAAATCACTTGCTGCGTGCTGCCGAGCTCAGCTGAGATGTCATCTGTGATCCTTGGATGATGAGATAAGCTGGCTGACATAAAATGGAAGCAAGGGAGCTGGAAGGAACCTCTTGGTATAGTAAACCCTGTAGCGTGATCCCCTTTCCTCTGACAAAGCCAGCGTGTGGGGTGCTTTATTCTCCTGGGACTGCACATGCATTTGGCAGACTGAGAAATCTGTTGTACTTTCCATTTAAGATTCCAGTGCATTAGTATCCTTTTTACACACATCTGCTTCTGAAGCCCCATTGTACATAAGTTTACAAAACCTTTATGAAGAAAGGGTGTAAAAGGTTGTAGTTGAGAAAAACCTTTAGGTTTTCTGCCCTTTTTGCCAGCAAGTCATCCTTTACCTTCTCATTCTCCAGTGAAGTCTGGAGAACGCAGACTTTAGCCAACTGTAAACAAAAAGTATTCTATGTAACCACACGCAAAATTTCATACTTTCAGATGATGTTGGTAATTAATTTCTCTCTAAAAGTTACCATACGCATCAGCCACCCCAGCCTCCCGTTGACAGATGAGGCATATTAGAAGTCTGCCTTCTAAGAAGCTACTGCAGAGGCACAAGGCTCGCAGGCTGATGATACTCGTGATGCCTGTAGAAACCCCAGGTGTAAAACAGCGACTGCACGGAGCACACCACAGAGCCTCGTGGCTCAGCCCCACCACTTGAGTTTCCAGTTGCGAAAGTGCATTGTAGCCATAATCCTACCTAATGCACATTTTGGCTTCAGTGATTCTCACCAATAAGGCTTTTTTTTCCTGTTGATAAGGCTATCACAGCTATAGGTTTTCGTCTTTGAAATGTCCTTGAAATACAAGCAGTGAGAAGTTAATATTAACAAAATTAGTAAAAGATACTCTCCTGGAAACACACGAACCGGGTCACAGGGAAAAAGACAGAAACTCCAAGTAACTCAGGCCATCTGAAAACACAATCTATAATATAAAGTTATAAAAAAATTGGTTTAGGCTTCCCAAGAAATACACTTCTGTTCATTTTTTGATATTTTGCTACTCCAATTTTTAAAGCAGGTTCTTCATCATTTCACAAGGAAGTTGCAAGCAGTAGTGTTGCTAGGTCGTACCAAAGAAAGGGCTTCTAAGAGACTTTCTCCCAAACAGCAAGTTAAATGAGAAAAAAGAAACCTCATTTCTTACAGAAACCTGTACATTAGACACAGCAACAGCTGAAATTTTTATTTCAGAAACCCCTGAAAATTCAAGTTATGGTTTTAGCATCAAAATGGAAATAGGTAGAAGCCAGCACTGGCATCTTTTTTTAATTCCACTGGGAAGCTTTTCTATTACTCTGTGCTTTCAGACTGCGTGCAATTCACCATTTTGCTTGAAGCAAATAGGCAGTGCGAGGCAAGGCATGAAACGCTGAAGAGCTCCGTGCCAGAAATGGCCAGCTCGGCTCACCAGCATGACTCATCACCCAGCAGCGGGACCCAGCTCTCTCCAGCCCTGTGCTGGGAGTTCAAAGCAATTCCCCCCCACACCATAAAACATCAGGGTCATTTTCTCAGCAGAATATCAAATGCAAGAAAACCAATTATTGACCTCATTCTTTTAGTTGCAATTTGCAAAAACCTAAATATTCACTGTATTTACACAGCACATGCATATCCACTACACTGGAGCAGAAATGTCATTTAAGCCGTTCCAAGCAGAAATTACAGTCAATTCCAGAGATCCTGATAGGGTATAATACCCAAAACAAATGTTGCCAAAACATAAAAAAAACAGATAGATACCACGTGCATCTGCTGGAAGCAAATAGAACCTTACCCAGGATAAAAATCTTCATAAACAATAAAATAAAACCCTGCATATTTTTAGCTTGACTAAGAGGATTACACAAGGGGTTTACAAAGATGTTTACACCAGTATTGACAAACTATACAGTAGCAATATACCCACTCGTGTAACTGCAATAGGTACAGCAACCATTCCTTTGGGAATTGCTTTCAAATACCAAGAGAAAAATGATACTTCGCTCATGACACAGGACTTACCTGGCAGGAGGGAGAAGGTGCCATAGCAGCGTTACAGCACGATCACATCCAGCAATGCTCAATTCCTCAATGCCACAGTCCTAAGGACAGTATTTAGAGTAAGTCCCAAAGATAAAGGGGACTATTAAGGTCTAGTGCCACAACTATGGCACTATAAAGCCTTGGGGTGGGGCTGCACTTCCTAACTTACACATTAAGATGCAGTTATACAATTAAAGCAAGAAACAAACAAACAAAAAAAATCATGCTACAAATCTGACACTTGGGTCTCACTGTACCCTGGTATCAGCATCATCACCATTAGTGACCTGAAGTCAAAATGGAGTTGCAAGTTACATGAAGACATAGGTTATAAAGCCCAATGGGAAACAATATTCTATAAATTTCACATATTTAAAAACAAGTTTGCAGTTTGAAGCAAGACAGAGCAATACAACACCGCCCTGTTCCCTCGACTCCAGCTACAGCTTGCAACCTGGGACAGTTACATCAGCCACAATCAATATTTCTAAGTCATAAAGCGTCTGCCACGAGCAAGGTGGAACCGTTAACTACTATCCCACGCACAAGTTCATCAGTCCACGCTCCTCGAAGAACTGCTCAGCTGATCAACTGTACTCAAGCTGCATTCCAGGAAAACTCCTTCCTCTCCACCCCGGCTATCAAAGTGCACCCAGCAGCCTCCTCTCTCAGAACGCTTGTTGATAAAGTGATATTTAAATGCAAACCCAGATTTTTAAAAGACGCTAATTCCTGGCAGCATCTTAATGGCCTCATTAGCAACTAGAGCTCTCCAACACCAGAGATCATGCCAGTACGCCAAGGAAAAAAAAAACCACTGATTTCTTTTATTAAAAAAGGTACCTCTTCTTTAGGTATTGCCACAGCAATAAAAGTAGAGAGCACAACTCAAGGATTACAGTATTTCTTTTTTTCACAGTATCATTATTAAATATACACACCTCAATAAGCAGCAGAGATTTTTCAATATAGAAGTATCCATTTTCTGGGGGAAGCATTACAAAAAAGCAAGGACATTTTGCTACTCTGTCATGACTCTCTCCAGAGGTTTAACTCTGGATTAAAAGGTCCAGCACCTATGCTGACTAGAAAGGATCGTTTTGTGGTTAAAACCCAGGGTTACACATCAGAAAAATCCTGGATCTGTTTTCAGCTCTGCCATAAACTTTCACTAAGATCTTGAGTTAAGCCAAATCAGAAAAAACACTCTTCCTTGAGAATCTCAAAGTAATTCCGTTATAAAAGTGAACTGTACTACTTACATCATGGCAATACATCATAATTACTCCCAAACAAACTAATGTATGAAATGGTTAATTCCTAGTGTTCGCTTGTGTAGGCGCCCTGACTTTTCTCAATTTTTAGGAAACAATCAATCAATCATATTTACATGGGTGAAGCATTTCCATTCCAACACCTTCTCATCACTCTTTGGTAATTCAGCTTTTTCAGAAAAATATTTTCAGATTTGATGGCTGAAATTTCTGCCTCTGAAGTTGGTTTGGACTTTTTTCCTTTTTGGTTAAAGGAGTGTTCTGGGGGGAAAAAAAAAAACAAAACACCTAACAGCCTCAGAGAGCCTGTCAAGCTAACAACCAAAACATGTCTACAGTCGAATTTCCGGAGTTGGCCTTCAACTCCAGGGGCCTTTAATCTATCGAACAGAAACAGTAGTACTTTCATATCTCACGAGAAAGACTAAAGATAAATTGCAATTAAGTTACTGATTGTGAAGCTCAACTACCATAGCTGCAAGGACTATAGAAAAAACAATGGAGCAATTCACAGAATTCCAAATTCAGCGCAACAACTCAAGTATCAGACCACACGGTAGGAAAAAAAAAAAAACAACTAAGCCACTGACCAACGCTCAAGGAAAATCCATCCTTTGCTCTAAGGTAAGTGTCCTGATACAACTAAAACAGTATGTAATTGTGCAACAGTATTTACAGGTATCAAAGCACTACCGGAGTAGAGAAAAAAAATCTGGCTCTTCTGCAACAAAAAGGCAGTAACATTATTTAGGCAACAGTTTTTGTGTACATTCTTAAATATTTAGACCTCTATGCCATGAACATAAGTTACTCATCTAGGACAAGCTGCAAATGAATGCTGTTTTACAGCTACCACCAGCTTCAATAAATTAGGCTTACATGAAAAATAGTTAATAATGCTCAAGTTGGCTATTAAATACTTCCCACTACTTATGCAGCACATATTAAAGAAGTGGCTAGGTAGTGACTGAACAAATTCCCATTAAAACACAAATACAAATGCCGTATTTTACAATTATGTGGATACAGTGACAGCTATATTTGCCCAGCTCATGGCTGACTTCACTAAGGGTCTGTTGTGGAACACAGCTCACCCAAAGCGATTTTCATAACAGAAGTCTAAATATTGCAATGTTATTTCCTCAAAACTTTTGGTAAACTGTTGTAGCTGCATAAGACCCATAGTCCAGAACTTATTCATGCTAACAGTAAAGTGAAGCTACAACTGAAAAAGGAGAGAACGTAAAAAATATTCTATGTTTGAGAAAACAGGAGGGTTTTCAGCCTTTTTTCCTAATCTTTTTTCTACTGCAAATACACTAAATTGTTACTCAAATTTTTATCTCAACACTTGATGCCTATGAAAACTGCTGATATACTTTTAGTCTGAAAATCCTTAATCACAAGCATGCCAGCAACAAACAGACTACAGTCCATATACGTTCTTACATGACGTAAGTCTGCCTCTACTTGCATCAAGGATTATTTGAATTTAAAGGCAGTTGAAGACAGAACTTAAAACACAGCTTGGGTGTATCAACCCAACAGGAATCAAGGTCAGCAAAATGCAGACCACGTATGTTATTAAATATTATGCTTACATGACTAAAAAGAGTGTACTAAATATCATGTTACACGACATTTCAGAGGTAAAACAAGAAATTACAAATATACTTGAATCATGGCAGTCCCTCCCTGAGTAGCTTATTTGTTTGTTTAGTTTCAGGCACAATGGGAGCTTGGGCTAATTCAGGTTGCCTGTTACTACCTCATTATAAATACTAATTACTGCTATTACTTACTAAACGTTTATTTGGGTTAACCTATAATGCAAGCCAAGATGCCTTTTCAAGTCTATCTCAGAAGCCCAGCAGGAGCAGTTGGGATTCCAAAGCAAAGTGTGGAGACAGGACTTTACATAGACTTTCTTCTCCTCTCTAACAAGCACTAGATTTTTAGGGAGAATTCCAGTCCTTCGGAACACCAAAAATCCTTCAGAAGGATGCATTTGTTGTGAGACGTAGTTCACCCAAAGCTTCACCCACAGCAGCATGAGGAAAACTCTTAGGAAGTGCAGGTAGGGCAAAGCCTCTTGGGGAGTGGAGAAGGGGGAGGCAAGTTCAACTCTTCTCCCTTTAAAAAGTGAGGACTTCTGCTTAAATTACCTTAGTAATGTTCTGCAGTTATGTTCAAAGTGCTTTGCAATCAGCTAATTAATCCTTGACACAGGGAAGTGACATACTTGTTAATTTTTTATAGAGTAAAATCAAGAAGGAGGACAAGGAAATTACTTAAGCCAAAAAAATCAGGTTTCAAGCCATCTCAAACCAATGAAACATAAAATGTTCTTTAGCAAGCAGCAGTATATCCTCAGTCTGAAGACAAGCAATCACCACTTCTTTCAGACCCTTCTGTACTGACTCAACAGATAACGTTTTGATAATTCTTTTATCATTTCATAGCATAAGGGACTGAAATAGGTACTAAAAATGAGGCCCAAGAGCTCTACCCACCAGTGAGGAAAACAAAACAAAAAAAAAAAAACCACCAACAAACCCCAGATAAATTATTCTATAGACAGCAGTATCTAGTGATTTCAGTCCAACTAGTTTCTGCATTTCCAAGTCCCATGTTTCTTTAGCAAACTGTGCCTCAGCATCAGCCAGCCACGCCTTCGAGTACATGCATACTAATTTTCTCCCACATGAGAATTCTCTCACAGGTCATTTCAGAGAAAAAAAAAAGATAAGGACTTTTATTTCTTTTTTTAATGAGGATGAGGCTCAAAATGGCCAGGTACACAAAACCTGTGATGTATTCAAGGAGCTTACAGAGATAAGACTCTTCATGACATTTTCAGGGACCTTGAACCAAGTTATGTGGCAGCTTTACACAGCAAAGTAGGAAACGAGCCTGGAATAAACAAACAAAGCTTTTGTTTCAATACTCAAGAAAAAAAAAACCAACTCTGGAAACACAACCAACTGCAAAAGAAGAGAAAGACCATCTTCAGTTTTGACAATCTACGGTTAACAGGGCGATGGAAAGAGGTCAAGGCTCAGACGAGGAGTCTTGACAATATAAATTTACAGCCACTGATGCCTGACCTTTCTACGCAAGCGATCTAATCCCCTTGCAAAGCATCGCAGCATCTTCGCCCAGGTGCAAGAGTGTTTTATTCCATCTCTACCACATGTTGCTCTCAAGACCCCATTACAAGAATTTCAAGAACCAGGTGAAGGCAACCGCTGGATTAGGAGGGGAACCTCTGCCACCACCTGAAGAAAAATTCAAATCCTTTGAATATGTTTGAGTTGGAGTCAAAATGGTCAATACTTCCACTCTAGCCTGCCAGTGAATGACCATCCTGCCACGGGTGGTTCAATCTACAAGGGCCCTTTTAGCATTTTTGTAAAGACCATCTCCCTTTCGCTGCTCGACAGGAAAGAAGCAGCTCCCCTTCTGCTCTCCATCTTTGTATTCTCTACCATGACCCTTCCTCACTTGTACTCTTTCATTATCTTCTACTGATGGAGAAACAGAACAGCCTTTTAGAAATTTCCAGCACTTGGAAGACATAACTTCCACTCATCACAACAGAGAACACTTAATCCTACAGTCTGTTCACATGTTTGAAGTTCCAGATAGCTCTTTTTCACTGCTAGGAACACAAGGACAAACTTCCTTGTGCAGAAACCTTTGTGGACATTGAGAAATGCCTTATATCTACTGAATTTGTCCTGTGAAGGTGGAAACTACTTGCTGATTAAATCCAGTTTGCAACATATCACAATTTCCTACATTATTTCACCAGCAAGGGCTGATGAGAACAATAGCTCTGCGCTGAGCCACATGCATCATTCTGTGGGTTAGGAGAGAACTCATTTGGTGCTCTAAATCTCATTATAACTTGCTGATCGCGATGTAAAATATGCACTTATCTCTGAACTGAAGGCTTTTAAACAGCTTGAAACAAACTCAGCTCTTCTGTCTTCAAGTAGCAGTTGTTTCTTATTCCTCACACTTCAGGAGGCCTATCTGAAGAACTCTCTTGGTAAACAAATTAAAATTATATTGCTATACTGGATTTAGACAATTTAAACCAAAATCTAAACGCTGTAGACCAACTGTTCAAAGAGTAAATGCAGATACAAGGGTCAAATACCAGATCTCCAAATTTCCCCATGGCAAGCTGGACAAGCCTGTGCCCATCTGTGAAATGGGAATACTTTCCTGCTCCGCAGAGATGGTGTTTACACTTATAAAAAGTCCCCAGTAGTCTCTGGACAGTGAGGGACTTTGTTTCAACAAGCAGGAGTTCTCAAAGGTGCATAAATTTGCAGCAAGACGTGACTCCGGGGGCAGAGGGAGTGGTGCAATAGCCCTGACAGCACTACACTGCCAAAGACCCAACTGCAGCAACCTCCAGCAGATTTAGTATCAAAAGTTTCCCCCATCAGCAGACTAATGGGCAGCACAGAGGGAGGAAAACATTTCCAGGCTAGTATTCTTTGGGGGTTTTGTTGCTTTTTTTAAATTTTTAATGGCCGTTCTGTATATTTTCCCCTCGCACTTTAAACCTCTGCCATGGAACTTAAATCTTGTTTAACTAGATTCATTTAAACTGTTTTTACAAACCCCGAAGAGTTTATTTCCAGCTTGCTAGTTGCACGCAAAATGTATGAATTACCGAATGTAGGTATTTTCCAGGAGGAAACCCGAGAGTAAAAGCATGCTTCTTGTTTTTAAAATACCTCCTTAAAAAGCCTTCAGAAGTTATTTAATACTGTTTTCAAGAAGTCCGCAGTATCTCTGTAATCATACATTCTGTGGCAAGAGTAGGAATTCAGGAATCCAGCTCTCCTTGCACGTAGCACCATGCACGCACACCTATAAGCAAGTCAACAACCACACAGTGACAAGCAGGGCTCTTCTAAGTTTGGGAACTAACGCTGCAGTTTTTTTGGAGACCATCAGCAGCGTGTTTCTGCTGTTTTAGCGACATACACACACGCTCAGCCCCCCAAACCAGATTCTCCCTTTCTGCTCTTCTGCTGAATGACATTTCTCCCTGGCAGGACTTGGTCAGCAACCTTTCTGCACCCTGAAACGAAAACCCCGCTGCTGTCCCCACCCCACCTAAAAAGCACACCACATTCTCCACAAACCAGGACATAAAAACAATGTTTATTCTCTTTCTGCACACCCCAGCCCTGCTGACCTGGCCCGACCAACGTATGACCCTGCACCACCTCCTTAACACCGAATGCCAAAACCTTTGCTCCCCATCTTCCACGCTCACCTCAGCTTCCCAAAGTAGGACTTGCTGCACATCCTCATCCACCATCTCCATCCTCACTCCTCTACGGCCTCAACCAGAAGCACAAGCACACGTGCAAACCCCAATTTTATGGCTCTTTGCAGGCGCTGACAACTCCTGAGTGCCACCACGAGGGCCCACCTACACCAAGGGTCCCGCAATAGCTCGCTCACGTTCAGCATTGGGAATTACCGCCTTTTGAGTCGTAAAATACCCCGTTCTGAAGCACTCTGCATACCACGAGTGTATGCACGCCACAGTTCGGGAACCTCTGCTCTAAAGAACGAAAGCCATCAGATGCCTGTCATCAGAGCTACTTGTCAATGACGCAGAGACTGCTGGAGCCAAGCCTCTTGAGGTTTGCTGGCAAATTCAAGGAAAGTTGCACCCAATTTAATAAATCCACATACACAACCAGAGCAGTGGAGTGCACCAGGTACTTGAGAATAACCTGTCAAGTGCCTTTTACTTTTCACTAACACCCTGCTACTTAGGCAAATTATCCAATTGCTGTGATTCTGCTTCATTCACCTGAAAAAAATGAGTGCAAAAAAGGGAATAATATTTCTTTGTCTTGCAGGGGCATTACAAAAAGTAGCCAATACATGTGCGATGCTCCATTCATATAAAAAATGAAAGTCATAAAGCAGCTTATCATCTAAAAACATTAGAAGAAAATTAAGTAGGTTGCAAAATCAAGCACTAAAAATTATAGAGTAACAGATTTATGATCATCTGTGCAACCTTAATCCGTTCCACTTTGTTAGTCCAACGCATACAGTGAGTAAGTCAGAGAATCTATGGAAAAAGATCATGTGGCTACAAAATTGTAATTACAGTTGCATCTGTTTTTCCTAACTTTTAAATGTTCAGCTTTACAAACAAAATAGCTTTCTGACTTAATGGAACTTCCCAGGTTTTGGTTCTAGTCTGCAACATCAAATTGTACTTTTTTTGATATGCTGTATTTCATCCACAACAGCATCAGAAAACTACATTAAATTATCACATTATGTCACGTGGAAACAGATATAACTAATAGAATTTAGGTAGTTTATTTTTGCCCTTTTCACTGTATTTGAAAAATAAACTAAAGTATATTTACCAGCTAGTTATTTTCCATACAGCAAGCTTTGTATATACAATACTGTTTCCGTTTCCAACAACAACAAAAGCATAAAATCAGGCCAAATGCTATTTTCAATGGCATTTTTAAATTCATTAAAGTTTTTTTCATTTATTTTGGGCCTTCAAAGGGATTATCACCATTGCATGTTCAAACACACAGAACTTCATGCCAACTCTGTCAAGTCTGGGTAAACTGTTTTAAAGGTTAAGGACACAACAATTAATCTAGCTGTCAGAGGTGCTGGGATCCCACAACTTCCACTATGCCTTCAGTGAATATTCCACACGGAAGGTAATCTGATTACACTAAAATATGAATCTGGGAATGACATTTCAGACACCCGGGGAAAATTTACACAGAAGGTTTTTCAGAAAGAACACTTAAAAACAACCTCTAGAGAAAAATATTTGCTGGGACAATAGGATACAGCTGAAGGAGTATGAAGAAAGCTTGCAAACAGTATAAATACAAAGCATATTCTAAAACGCTGGATTTTCATAATCATAATTTAGAAGAAAGCAAGAGTTACGTGCTGCCAAAGGCAGAGCTGGTTTCAGTCCTTATTCCCGCCCTGTGAGTCAGAGAGGCCAGCATACCATGGTGTTTTACCTGAGCCTTCACCAGCAGCTCTCACTTATTCCAAAAGCCAACATTCTTAAAATGACATTTGGAGACGCAAACAGAGGTATTTTACACGTCAGTTCCATTCCAAGAAATTCTACCTACTCATACAATAGCAAATTAGGCTTCACACTAATTACATTTCAATACACATAGGGGCTTCGTGCTCAACTTCACAGTAAGTTGAGATATAAGCACATTGTAAACGCTCAAGTTTCACGTCCTCAACAACACTGTGCATGCAGCATTTCATTATTAAATTTGAACTTAGCGGTCGTATAAGAATGCAGCGTGATCTACTGGGTTCTGCTATAAAAGTTTCCAGAGTGTCCAGTTATCATTCCTTCAATCCTAGAGCAGCATCTTCCATCACTAAAAAAATACTCGTCTGGTATTCACCTTTCAGCTGAGCGCCATTTGCAACTGGAGCATGGAAGAAAGTCTGGTGAACTCATCCTGCCAAGCTTCCCTGTTAAAACTCTGCTTGGAAATCTCTGCTCATAAAAAAGAAACAGGTAGCATAACTGCCAGCTGTTCACAGCATTAGTGAGAAGACCCAGAACTCATCTTGTCAGCAATCACATTTAAGAAACGCATGAAAGACAAAGAGATCAAGCTTACACACCCAGTCTACAACAGGTTGAAATCTAGTTAGTTGCTTATTTTCACGTGCAATTTTTCCAGTATGATTTAAAATAACTGGTCACAAGCATGTGTCTAAATCCTTTTCAGGTTAGTCAGACTTTTATTTAAAAAAAAAAAAAAAAACCAACTTCAAAGACAGAGGCTGACTAGCACTTCCACTAAAAAGTTCTTCTCTCAAATCATTCAAGATCTCTGAAGCACATTGATAAAACTGGATGCAAAGTCTCAGATTAAGACCAAAATACAGGCTCTGGGGGACAACAGAAGAGAGGGAGGAGAGGTAGTAAGCATGATATTCACAAGAAGTAAGAAGAAAGAGAAGTTAAGCAGTCCAAGCTGCAAGATTTCCTGTACAATTTACACAGGAATCTGATTTAATGGTCTGAAAAGTTCAGGGCTTTTCTCTCCTATTTCTTCAATCCAGAAGTTATACAATGATAACAGAAAAAGAAAAATAAGAGAGAAAAAGATATTTAGTTTTCATTGTTAAACTCTCAGTGCAGTTTTACTGGAAGATTATACTACCTACATTTTTTTATTATTACTGAAACAGCAAATACTATTCTGAAGCCTCCTGGACAGGAGATCACCACGCTGCGGGTTGGAATCTCTCTCCCCTCCCAAGGCCCTTATTTCCAAAGACAGCATATGCTGCATACAGGGGAAAACACTAACATTGGGTGTATAACTTTATCAACACCTAACCATTTTGATATGTGTGATACCATTTAATATCATTTGATCCCAGGGTAGTGCTGTGATCTAAACTTATCCCTCCATTCACAATCAGGATCTGAATTCCACATATGTGGGAAAGCTAGTGATTTGTTTGGGTTTTAAACAGTTCCTCATTCATAATTTCATCATACAAATAGAAGAATCAAGCCTACTTCTTGCCTTGTCTGGCATATTGCCTTATTTTTGAAATCTTCACACTCTGAAAATCCAAAAAAATTAGACCCTTGAGATTTCAGATGTCACATTAAAAAAGGCGGGGGGGGGGGGGGGGTGGTTAATCCAAAGAATACTGTTTT
>JANZLQ010000017.1:28312371-28327136 GCA_026212715.1 Elanus axillaris | reverse complement strand
TGGGAGGGACCCCACGCTGGAGCAGGGGAAGAGTGAGGAGTCCTCCCCCTGAGGAGGAAGGAGCAGCAGAGACAACGTGATGTGATGAACAGACTGCAACCCCCATTCCTGTCCCCCTGTGCCGCTAAGGGGGAGGAGGTGGAGAAAATCGGGAGTGGAGTTGTGCCCAGGAGAAGGGAGGGGTGGGGAGAACGTGTTTTAAGATTTGGTTTTGTTTCTCATTATCCTGCTCTGATTTCATTGGTAATAAATTAATTTTTCCCCAAGTTAAGTCTGTTTTGCCCACGATGGTAATTAGTGAGCGATCTCTCCCTGTCCTTATCTCAACCCATAGGCCTTTCATTATATTTTGTCTCCCCTGTCCAGATGAGGAGAGGAGTGACAGAGCGGCTTTGGTGGGCACCTGGTGTCCAGCCAGGGTCAACCCACCACAAGCCAGCACGCGGAAGAATTGCGACCTGAGGATGAACATCCTTTCTCCTCCAGCTGATCCTGTGATGAGACAGAGCAACGGACACAAGCACTTCGGCACCTGAAGGTACTACCTGGACACTATGTGGTGCTTCAGAGCACGCATGAGAATATGATTGTTTTAAGTTTTTTCCCACCTCCTCAGGTCTCAGGTGCAGGTGCGCTACGTTGTCACTGCAGCGTTGTGCCATCATTTCCTGTGCGACAGTCTTTTTGCTAGCGTTCAAGACCACCAAAAGATACAAAAGTTTGGGTTTTTACGCAGCAGAGGATGCGTTTCACTAAAAAAAAAAAAAAAGCTCCCAGCCAAGAGCAGGATGCTTTTAACACACTGATTTAACACCTTTTCTGAACCTCTTTTACAACTTTGCAAACACGCTTCAGCCGAAATTAATGCACAACCCCATTAAGGTTAACGAGTTGTTTCGCATTCAGACACCCACTTAGCCCGTGCCGGTTCATGCAAGCACCTTGGCCTAGCTGCAGTCTGCAAGGCTCAGATGAGAGCGGCGGCACTCCTGGGAGGAAATCCTTCCCCAGGATGGTTGTTAGAGCCAGCGCCTGCTCCCAGCACCACTCGGGGAAGCCTTAATGAAAAGCAGCTCATCAGCAGTTACGTAACCTAATGATAATCCGGCTCAGGCCGGGCAATACTTAAAGCCACAGCGTCTCTCTGCCGTGACCTATTTTATGCTCGATGCGAGGGCAAAAGTATGTGGTTTGTAACTTTGCTGGGTCTTTTACCGCGGAGTTATTGCCTGTCAGTAGAAAAGCCTCCTGCGCACGTTTCTTCTGCTTTCCTGGCTGCAAAGCAACCGCTTCGGATTTGTCAGTGGCTTTTTGTGGTATCGGCTCCAAGCACAGGCACAACAGAGAGCAAATTGTAAACAATTAAAAGGAAAACAGTTAATGTCCTGCAGGAAATGTGGCATACTTTAATTTCAGCTTCAGAAGTTGCAGAGGGTCCAGGGGTATGTTGCAAACACTTCTAATGCCATGTTGAACCACACGGAAAGCTTTTGTGCTTTTATTAGATCTCTGAGAACAAAACTGTATGCTTCCACGTTCCAGGGTTATATTTACATTTGACTTAAGAAATTCATTAAGATGGCACTGGCATAACTCAAACTTGTACAACTGACCAGCCCCCTGTAATCATTTTTTTTTTTACCTCTCAATCTGCAGAAGTATCAACAAGAGATTAAACGCAGAGATGTTGATTCAGATCTCAGCATTTAATCTGACCACAGATGGTGTCAAAAGAGGGACAGCCATACAAAATAGCAACAGATTTTTTTCCTAAACAATCGCTGTTTTGTTTAATAAAGATAGAGTACAAGTGGCCAAATTTAAAACACAGAGGAAATCTCAGTTTCCTACAGTTCCTCTCCTAGAGGGCTTTGAAGCATTATTAGTGGGCTGATTTCTGTTAATGATTAATAATGTGTTTATATTTATGTCCTTAACTAAAGTTATTAGTGTTACTATTATTAATTCCTATCTTTCATAGGATAAATACTCCATTCCTTATAATGCTGGACAATTTAATGGCACAGCTGGTTGCAAATAGGAGGTTGTAGTGGTATGTGAACTAAGAAGTACTGCCTGTAACACATAGGTTTACTCATTTTGGACAACACTTAATGTTTACACAGAACCCTGTTGTTTTCAAGTCGGTAATATCAAAGCTTTGTATTTACTGCCACAAGGAATACCAGGCTTTGCAAAAATACACTACCACGCATGGTACTTAGTGCTGATGGATGGCTAGAGCAGACCGTGTGGATCTGCTGATCTCTTACGGGTTGAAAAAGTTGCTTAAGCTAATTTGGAGCATTTTTTAAAAGCAGATTTTTTAATGCCCAACATTAGACCGCTTAAGGTCAGAAATCAAATTACTTTTTAAAAGATTTACAAAACTTCATGTTGGTAGCAATGTTTCAAGACATTTAAAAGGAATAATAATAATAATTTTAAAAATTGTGGTGATTGTGTTTGTTGGCTTTTGAAACGTCTTCCTGTGGAGCGTGCAACCAAAACACTGCTGCATTGTACTAGCATTTAAGAAACAGAAAGTGGACCTAAACGTAGATTATTAAAATAGTGTGGCTGATTATAAAGTCTAAAGGGAACTCATGTCACCTCATTTCTGTATCTCATCTGAGCAAAAGTCTAAATAAAAAGGGGTGGGGAAATACACTTTTTCGGTCTTAGTCCTGTCAAGTATTACTAATCACAGAAGTAAAATATATTTTTAAATGCATTTAAATAGGCCTCAGAGGCTTTTAAAGTGGACTTATCCGATGTGAAGGAGTTGGTTCTAGATGATGAAGGGTTAAGGGGTAAGGGTTAAACAGCTCCTGTCAGCCAGGTGAAGGTACCAAGCCCTTGCGCAGGTCAGCTGCGCTGGGTCAGATCACCTCGGTATCAATGCCTGTGTTTGCGATACAACCCTGCTTGTAATGTGCTTGGCTAATTGGATAATACCGAATATAGAAGAAAATAATATTTTCTCATTCTTTCCTGATTGTATTTTTTAGTTGTTGGCTTTTAGGTGGCCTGAGTGAAAAAGAATTGATTGTTTCAGTCGGTTGGTAAGAGGAATGATAACTCCCGTCAGAGTTGGTATAACTTGTCCTTTTTTGGCAATCACGCCAGAGAGACCAAGTGCTGAACAGGGAATAAAGCAGAGCTGTTCTCTAACCCTGTAGAGATGATCCCACTGAGAACCCCCTCTATTTACTCATCTGCACTTAAAGACTGTCAGTTTTATTCAGATATCTACTCAGTCTGTGAAATACTTTTCCTTAACCTACTTTTAATGCCTTTGAAGTATCATCTGCTTCACTAGTTTAAAGAGCAGTAAAGCCCTCGTGCAGCCAATAGGCACTTAAGTGCTTACGTTTAAACCCATGAGTAGTTCCGTGAGGCACACAAGATCTGCCGCCGTTAGACCTGTCAGTCCATCTACTTCGCTCTGCTGTTTCTAACAGCACACAACACCAGATTCCTGCTCCTACGCCTCGCCTCCATCTCCCCCCCTCAATGCATTAGGAAGAGCGAAGAGAGCTGATGCTACCGCAGCAACTTCCCCACTAACTGGGGATCTTGAATCATCACGGGTACCACCACCATCCCTTCCACCACCAGTGCTCCCACCACCACGGCAACCACCAGGTTTCTGTTGTGTCCGTCCCTGTCGATAGAGGTTTAACACAAAATCTTTCCCGTTGCCTAACCATTAGGAGGGGTACTGCACCTTGAAGCACGAGGTGGAAGAACAAACATTTTTTTCCAAAAAGCTTTATTGGCCTTCTCTATGAGGGTCCTGGGTATCTTTTTATCCTCAAAAATGCCGCAGCCTGCCTGGGGTCTGCTAAGCTCCTGGCCTTCATGAAATCCTCTGCAGTTAATTAGGTCCTTAGCTGTACCAGAGACCCCTGCAGAGGCAGATGCGTTAACCTGGATAACAGATGCACCAGAAGTGATTAGAAATGCAGGAGAAAACAGGGGAAGCAGTCAAGGAGAGAAAAAAGGTAAAGGTGGTGCTTCAGGAGTACGAAATGCAGGATAAATGAGAAGCAGTGTTTGTAGTTAAAGGGGATGAGTTCTTTGCCATTTCAAATCAACAAAGTACAAAGGGAGGGCGGGTACCCTTGTCACGACCTGAAATTAATAGATTATGAACAAAATGTTCTCCATTTAGTCCTCCACAGGTAGCGCAGAAGAAGAATGAAGAGCCATTGAATATTAAATGTTGGCTTTCTCTGCTTTAGTTGTTTTTCCTTCACCGTCTGTGTATAGTTAATAACTTTGGGGTCAACTGCTATAGCTGAAGTCAGAAGCAAGAAAGGAACAGGAGCAGAGCAAGGGCAGGGAAAATTTGAAAGCGATTCCAACATTGAACATGGGCAACTGTTTCTGTTGGTGAAGGTGCCTCCTCCTACTGGTAGTTCTAACCCCTTCCACTGCTTTGAAGATGACAAAGTTGTTGCAAAGGATCACTAACATTGTTAACACTTCAGGGTGCTGCAGTTTCTGAGTTTCTGGAAGACACAATGTGGGGGTTAAAAGTGGTAATAACCTAACTTGGAGAGGTTACCCTTATTCCAGCGGGTTGAAATATTAGTGTAAACGACGGGAATTATATTGGAGCTTGGACATCTAAGTGACCCGAGACATGTGAATGGAGAATACAACAACCTAAGGTTAAACTGAATGTAAAATCCCAGAATACAGTGGTAAATGAAACCAAGAATGAGGCATGTTTAGATCATGGCTTTCTCCTTTTGAAATCAGGGATCCTTCCTGAGAAAAAGAAACCCGTAAGTTTAGCAACACAAGACTTTCCCCTCAGTGGCAACAAGGCAGCCGGGTGCTCCGCTGCTGCATCACAAAAAATATTTAGATTTTTTTCGATGGTAAAGTCCAGCAAGAATGTGGCCCCTAAGTAAAGGAAAGTTGCAGCATGGACTCACGACTGGTTTGGGTGTAATGGTATACAGCCTTGTGAGAGGCCTAAGTGATACTGTTTTATAAGCTGAAAGTTTTTAGCTCCTTCAGTATAGAAACTCTAACCAAGAACTGCTTAAATTAGGAGGTACCACACATCAATGTCAAATTTAGGAATGAAATGAAAATTTAATGAGGTCATATTGGGATCATAAAATATGGACTAAAGCAAAAGAAATCTGTATATTTTTTTTACACTAAAAAGGATTAAAACTGGAGAATATTTTTAGCATTACTACAGCTTGTTCCCAAATGCAACTGTTTGCTGTTGAGACTACTGATAGCTCAGTAGGATCTCTCAGCGACGGCCTCTTGCCACAAAAATACCTATCACCATAAACATACATTATGTAAAAACTGATGTCCAGGTTGATTTAAGTTCCAATCCCGGAAATGAAATGGGACCACATTATTAAGGGATGTGAGCTAAGGTATTACGCATACAAAAAAAAATGACTGCCAGAAAATGTATGTCTGGGCAAACTGCACTCGCATTACCCCAAATGATTTATCAGTCACTATGGCTGGTCAATATTAAAGCTCAATAGTTTGGGAACAGTGTAGAGACAGATTTAGAAATACGCTGTGAAAATGGAATTAAATAGGTCCTACTAAATACCGTCTGAACGATCTTGTGCTCCTGCTGAGGGAATAACTACTTCTGCGTGGCACCAACTAGTAGTTAATGATTCTCAGATACGTGACACGGGAGATGAGAGCTCTGTTTATGTTGTTTCTCTGCATCCCCTTTGGTGGGGGTCAAATAAAATAGCTGACAGCCCCTTGCAGTGAAATGTGTGCGTAATGTCTCTAATGCAGATAAAGAGGTAAAACACATGCAGTATTCACCCTTTGGTACAGTCAAGACCATCTAGTATGAGATCCCTTGAGTAAACTTACTACTGAGTTGCAACAAATAGAGTGAGGAGCTAAAGCGTTAGCAAACTAACAGTCAGCAAGAAATCTTTCTACGAAGTTAGTTTAAGAGTTGGTCACCCAAAGCCATAGCTGCGCTGCAGTTAGCTTAGCATCCTGTAATTGTCCTAATTGGGCCTAAATGTCAGCTTTTGTTCTCGTCTCCTAATGAAATAGCATCGGTTTGCCCTCGCATACTATTTAATATTGTTAGGGGGATCACGCCCATAGCCATGGGCAGCTCTGAATCCCCTCCAGTCCTGCAATACCCCGTTGGAGACATGCAGCTGTGAATTTCCACAAAGATGCTATATATGATTCCTCTACGTACTATCTTTTGTGTAACTGAAGAATTTGCTTGCTTGTTTTCTATCAAATTGCTTACTGAGCAGAGCTCTTCACAGAGCTGTCTACAATGATGTGCTTGTCCTTTTCCTCAAAGATGTAGCTGAAGAGTAGTTTTTTGCTCCCAGTGCATATTCCATTGCAGTTCTCACCAACATTCCCTGCCACCATGTTGTGGCTGATTTAATTTACATCGATTCCTTTGAAAAACGCTTGTGTTTTCTCTAGACACTGCTGAACCAAGCCTCACCTGCAAATCCTATCTTCACTGCACCTCTCCCAATCAGGCTTTTAATAAATGCATTAAAAACTAGACACACTGAGGAATCCTCAGTAGCAGTGGTGTTAGCCCTGTAGTCAAGATGAAAAACAACCATTTATTTCTACTTTTTGTTTCTAGTCTTCTAACAGCTTTTTTGATGCAGGACTCCAGCTCCCTGACTTTGGGAGAGCCAGTGCTGTGCTGCGATGCAAGCGTGCAGGTGAGCTGTTGGGAAACCAAGAAAAAGGGAAAGACAAGGAAACACCAGTTCAGAAAGAGGAAAGAAGAGACCTTAGTGGTGCAGAAAGAAATCACACGATGTCCGTATCGAAGGGGAATGACCACGACAGAAAGGAAGATGGAGAAATAAAGTCAGATTGGAAGAACCCTGGGAATAAGGAGAAGAAGTAGTAGGGAGAGGAGAAACTGGAGATCATGTCTTCATTTAAAAGCAGAAAATCTGTGTGATCTGGGATAGTTGTGTATGCCTGGATCCATCCCGTCTCATTTTAGCACTCCCTGCGGCACCCAGGCTTCATAAGCAAGTTGCCCCATCCACCTTCAACGCCCAGAGCCCCTGGGCGAGCCGTCCCCTTGGGAACTGTCTTGGCTCTTCCCATGGGCTCACAGGAAACCTTGTGCGGCCAGGTCTCTAATTTCCACCCCACCACCAGTTATCTTAACACCAGTGGACACAAATCCCTGCCTCAGTTCCTCTAAGCCGCAAGCCTCGGTCTGCAAAATGGTGGCAACAGAATTTCTCTTCCATAGGGGTGTTGTTGTAAGGATGGATTTGGAAACGAGTGGGAGGCATTTGGGCGCTCTGTTGGTAGAGACACGAAGGATGACAGAAGCAAAAGTTCGTGGAGAAAAGAAATAGTGAGAAACAGGAAGAATTCATGGTCAGTAGGAAAAGAGCTGCATCTCATGGAGAGCATTTTAAAGAAGCAGAGGGATGAAAAGCAGTCTGAAGAAAACACATTAAATGAGGAAAATTGCAACAACAAAAAAGTGGAGAATAGGAAGAGAAAAAGCAGGAAAGCCCACAGGGACCATAAAGCGATTCTTTACTTTTATGGAGACTTTCCACTTCTTTATTCAATTTTTTGAATGCAAGTTTTATTAGTGGTTTTGGCTCTGCCCTTGCAAACAAATCAGGCAGCACTACCAACAGCAGACTGGGAGGAGGTGAGATGCTCTTGGAAGTTGCACATCATCCTCTTTCTCCTCCTGAAAAGCTGGCTGGGTTAACCCCACTGTTGGGAAGATCTGCCAAGAGGCCACGGATGCTGGTATTATAGTTGTTGATTGGCTTCTTAGAAAGCATAACCTTACTCTGTATAGGCCATTTTTGCAGGGTTTACCTTGCTGAAAAGACAGAGAAAATACTGTAGGCAAAGGTTGATGCACTTCATTACTGATATGACACCTCCTCATGGGAAAGTGCACGTTGATGTTACGTTGGCTACAAAGTAAAAATTAATTACAGTTGTACTCCATGATCTTAAAGCTCTTTTCCAACCTAAATGATCCTGTAAATAGACTATGAAATAGCATATAAAATATAGATTATAAAACCAGCACCATACAGTTGGAAATATCCATATATCAAATGTTTCTTTGCCCCAAAGTTTTGTGCAATTGCCCCAAAGTTTTGTGCAACCATTGAAACCATCTTGATAAACGTGGTTTGGGATAATTGGGACAATTCTGGTGCTAGACAGTTATGCCAGAGAATATTACCTAAACTAAGAGTACAGGGCTTGGGTCTTCAGGATTTTGCCATACCCATTTACACCCATTTATGCTGGGAGGGAGGGGAAGAGGTTCTCACGCTTTGCTCAGCAAAGGAAGGCAGAGATCGTCCTGGGAGGGGGTCACGGTATTTTCTTGCTGTGAAGGGCTGAGGAAGATGCTCGCACAAGCCGGGCAGGTTTTGCATTGGAAGGACAGAGCTGGGAGCTGGGGATGGGAATGGTGGACATGGCTACACTGCAGACGTGACTTGAAAGTCTGAGAAAGTCGCTGAACTTGCCTGTGTCTGTCTCCTCACTGATAGAACTGAGGATAACAATACTAGTGAAGTAGCAGATTACAAGGTTTAATTTGTATTTGCACAGTGTTTTAAGATCCTGGCATCAAAATGTTGCTCCTTAGCTCAGGGAAGAAACTTTTCTCTGTGTCAGGATTTCTCCCCGGCACGTCTCACGTTCTTTTCTGTTGGTTTCTTGGTTTTTTTAACTCTACCTCCCTGTTCCCTTAGAGGTTTGATTTCTCGTCTTTGTACTTGATCTTCTACATCAGAGAACTACTGCTGCTACAGCCACGCAGCGCTTTCTCTGCCCATGCAGATGACAAATTAATCTAACATTTCACGTCAGAGAAATACTTATTATTTCTTCCATCCCTTTTGTTCTCATAGTCACAGCGCTTCTCGAATTGTGCGGCTGGCATCCCCAGGGAAGCTCTGCTTTCTTCCCAGAGAGACCGCAGCAAGTCCAAGGACAGTGAAAAATGGAATATTATTTTCTTGCTGGCTTAGTGATTTTCATTTAGGATTCAGCAAATGCAGAGCCATCTGCTATGTATGAAATATCCAATAATAGTTCTCCAGTTGCTGAATTCTGAGTGGAAACAAGCCAGCAAGGGAGGCAGAGAGCCTGGCTTGCCTCGAACCTCCTCTGTAAGCGTGCACAGGCAAACTGCACCAGTGTCTTTGCCACCTGATCATAGCAGTATTTCCAAAAATACAGGTAATTTGAAGACGGAACTGGAGGTCAGAGGAAGAGGACATTCAATTCTCCCTCTCTTGGTGATCCTATGTATTGCTTTTCTTTGTTTAATGTGAGTGCCGTGACATGGTCCCTTACAAAACCTAAAATAACAGTGTTCTTTCCTGGAAGGTCTGATTCTCTCCCGCCAAAGCCAGTAGGACCTTCGTCAAACATGAAATCACTGGGAACAGGTTCAGGAGCTAAAATATTATCCCTAAGATCCAAGTCAATGGATGATAAGTGAAAAGAGATATAGAAATCTTGGCGGCAGGCGGCTTAGTGTATAAAAGCTACTTTCAGCTTTTCATGCCCAAATCCGCTTTGTTTCCCTGCAGACACACGGCGCTTTGGGAGCTCCTTCCAACACACAGCTCTTTGCTTTCTGCCTCCTTCACTGAGCTTTCCTGCTTTTGCTGAAATTCCTTCATCTTCCCTCCTTTCCTGAAGTTAATACTGTGTTATCTGCCAAATTAGCTAATAGTACTGACTTCAGTCATTGGTTTTAGAGCTGTCGGGCTGCCCAATTAAATGGAGATTATTCAAAGTTTTGCCAAAGCCGCTGTTTTGGACCATCAGCGCTGCTGGGCAGACCTTACCTGGGCTGAAGACTTCAGCATTAGCACAGCCACTCGTATATAGTTAAATTGATGCAAACCTCATATCAGTATAGAACTAGTGTAAATCATGGCTTGCAAAGAGTATAGTTTGTGAATGCTTGACCAGAGCTCTGTTAGAGGCTGAATTACAAGAGGCAAGGACTCAGCCTGGACAAATTCATGCCTAGGAGATCATAGATCCATAGAACATAGAACAGCCCAGGCTGGAAGGGACCCGGAAAGATCATCTGGCCCAGGGAAAGGGAGCCTAGACGGGATTTTCTAGCACCCTGTCCAGTCAAGTCCTGAAAACCTCCAGCGATGGGGACTCCACCACATCCCTGGGGAGGTTGTTCCTGTGATTGATTGTGCTCACTGTAAAACAGGTCTTTCTTTCCTACTTATTTTTCTTACTTTTCTTACTTTTTCTTGGCAGCTGTAATGACAAATGCAATTCTTTAGGTGCAAAATGAAGCTCTGGTTTCTGCAGCCCCATGGGGAGAGCTGGATTTTGGAGCAGATAGTTTGCCCACGCAACCGTGAATTTCACTGATTTCTGTAGATGAAAGAGCAGCCGTAATAAATCATAGGTGCAAGCCGAGAAAGAGGACCCCAGCCCCGCATGGAGATGGTGTTGGGCACTGTGCCGCGGGCAGGGCCGGTGCCGGCAGCGTCTGGGATGCTCCCAGGGCTGCACCTGGCAGAGGGAAGCAGCGACCTGCAGGCACCACCTGGGAAAGGATAACGCTTTATTTCATAGCCAGCCTCATCAGAATTAACATGAGCAGGAGGGGCAAAATGCGGCCATTTCCATCTGGTCCTCTCTGCAGGACTGATGTACAGGGGAGGTGATGCTCTGCGGGTAACCACAGAGAAGGCAAAGCAGGAAAAATCTTCCTGAATTACCCATAAATGTATATACATTTTTGTAAAAACTACAGGAAGTTGATCCAGTAGCGAGTGAGCAGACATGCATTTGCACACCCCCTGCGGCAGCAGCCCTGCAGCGAGAGGAGGGATGCTGAGAAGGAGAGAGGGGATGCAGCGACCCGCGGAAAGGAGGAGGAGGAGGAGGAGGAGTCCCTGAGGAAGCACCCTGCCTGCACCCCGTGGCATGCCACATTCCCTGGAAAGGCAAAGTGGGGCTTTGCCTTGGTGGAGAAAAACCTGGTGCAAAGCTCCGGAGGTGCTGGGCTAATATAAAAGACGGCTGTGTACTGATGTGATTTCTGCTAATAATTCAGCCCACATCAGTAAAATCTCCAAGAGTTTGTAGTTCGCAAGTCTCTGCTTCATCCCCGCAGGTCAAACAGCTTGATGCTTCACTAAGAGAAGCAGCACCGGCACCTCCAAGCCAGACTCCTTTGGGTTTTGCAGCTCCGACGAGGCATTTGCCAGGTTGCCTCTGCCAGGGAATGGGCAACGCTACCTCCCAAACTGGGCATCATGACCCCAGCGGGGCTTCTCCACTGCTGCTGGAGGGTGTTATCTCCTCAGATGGTGTAAAAATAGGCTGGGGGGTTGGAGGGTGACAGCCAGGAGCTAAGGCAGGAGCACCAACCTTGTGCCGGCCCTTTTCCCATCATCTAATCATAGAATCTCTGTATCTAGTCTGAATCTCCCCTCTTTTGGTTTAAAACTGTTACCTCTTGTCTTATTGCTACAGGCCCTACTAAAAAAAAAAATCTGTATATCACGGTTAAAAAATGTGTATCATGGATAAAAAGGAGGCCAACAGAGTCAGCGTAACTGTACGAGTTCTCCCCTGCTCTCAAACTGCCCCTTGGAGCCCTAGGGAAGAGAAAGCAAACTGAGAAATGCCCTAATTTATATTAGGTTCATGGATTAGCAGAATGTAAGATAATGGTGCAATCCGCTTGCACCATCCTCCAGTAACCAGCGTCACCATGTTTGCAGATAATGGGGCTGTTTCATTAGTAGCTAATACCTGGGCCAGAAAACCCATCTATTTAAAATCATTAGTGGAATGGAAAAGGAATATCCTGTGGATTAGAAACAGTCTATACAAGCCCTGATTTTAGATTTTCCCTTTGGATGGAGTAGTTTTTCTTTTAGCCGCCTTAGATACCATCGTGCTGGGTATAATAATGAGATAAGCAGACTCAGACGCCCTTAAACAACAGATGAAAGATGCAGCCGTCGTCATCACCGAAGACGTCAGGCATGTGGTATTCCAAGTTATGTGACCTATGGGAGAATGACACGAAAATCCTGAAATTTTATTCTAAAAAGGAAATCATATGGCTATGAATGAATCTTTGTGCCGCTAACGAACCCCATTGCCAGAGCTTGGCTGGTATTTTAGGGGAAGCTAGTACATTGAGGGCAATAAAAATCACGCTCATTTTCATGTTTATGCAATTAAAAATACAAATGTGTGAGGGAAAACACTTTATCTCAAGAAAATTCCCAATCGCAGAGACTTGCTGGAGCACCTGCTTTATAGAGGGGCGTGAAAAACAAGGCACCACTGAACTCAGGAAGGCTGATGTAGATGGAACTGTGCCAGTAGATGAGTTTTCTCAATTTTGGGGATAATATTGTGGCTCTTGCTGTTAAAATCCCATCAATCCAAGGCTGCCCAGCGAAGGTGGGTGCTGGGATGCCTGTCGGGGAGCAGCAGAGGTGGCAGCTCCGCGGTGCAGCCGGGCGTTTTGGCGCTTGGGGCCAAATACCTTCCCATGGGAACTGGACCCGGGACAAGCAAAGCCACCCAGGAGCTCAGGGGAACACCCAGAGCCCACTGAATTTCTGCCATGCCTGTGACGCTGCTCAGGACAGCCTGTACATGCTGGGAACCCCTATTTTGGAGTTTCAAAGACATTGGTTTCATGGACCATACACCATTTTCCTGACTCCTGCATGGCCACGGACCTCCCCTCCCTTTGCACCAGGTACCAAATCACCTCTGGCATATTTTGCACCTTGTTGCAATGGGGGATGGCACAGGGGAAAGCAAATCTACCACCGTCCCACAGGTGACGTCCATGGAGTGGTTTTTGCTCCTGGCTCCAGCATTTCCTACTCCCCAGACCCCTCTGAACGACTGGGACCAGTTCACAGGAGATGCTGGACTGGGCTCCTTGGGAGTTTATGGCTGGTGGGTGCACAGGACCCCATTTTCCACTGAAATTGGTGCAAGTTTGGCTCGTAGCATGAAGCAGGAGTTCAGATTTCCTCAATTCATCTCCTGGCTCTTCATCACGGCTGTCACTGAGCCTTGGGAGCAGCAGTGAAGCTTTCCTGGGCAAATTGGCAGATGATGGAAACTGGTGCGAATCCCTGAAGATCCTCGATTGCCTCAGCCTGCGGATCTGACCGAGGCTTCGCTCTCACCACCTCGTGTTGAATGGGGGATAATTTTATTTACCTTCCTCCAAAGGATGTGGCAAGGGCAAGTGGTTTTGAATCTTGCTTTGGAGAGCAAATTGGGAAGTGTCACTATCTGTGACTTCCCCCAAAATACAGCCCCTTCTAACAGTAAATTTAAAAGGAGAATTAAATGTGAAAAGGCACCACTCCCACTATTAATTTCTTCACTGCACTGTTCCCCTTCCTCTTTTATTCTGCCTCATTTTCAGTCCCTTGCCAACAGCTCCTTGGCAGCTCTCATAAAAGCAATTATCATCTTTACTAAAGTTTTTGCAGGGTTTTTTTTTAGTGGGTTTTTTTTTTCTTCATTCTGGAACTGAATATTCTCCGTAATGTCATTCTGTCAGTCCCAAACTTCGCCGGCTGCATCGTGCCTCCTGCTCCGGCTTTTCTGCCATGTGCCCTTCCTTGGCTTTTCTGGGGTTGCTCAAGGAGCTTTTCTCTTTTGCTAGAGAAGATGCTCAACCCCACGCAGCCCTGAGATGCTTTTGATTGACCAGGACTTGGAAGCAATCCAAGGCATCACTCTGAGCAAAATTAAAAATATCACCTTGTCCATGGGTCTGGAGAAATTCATGTGCTTGAAGGGCAGGCGCTGCACCTCCAGGAGATGCTTTCGATAACCTCTAATTTTATTTTGGCCAAGGTTGTACCTGAGGAAGAGATAGGGAGCCCTGCTCTTTAGAGAAGCCGTTCTGATAAATGGTCCAGATCAGACTTGCAGATCTGAATTTCTCCAGTTGGGGAAGTTCACAATCAGAGCCAAATTGGCAATTTTGATCTAAATCCTCTCTTTTTGCTTTAATTACGTTTCCTGTTGGCTTATTCTCTCATTCTAGACAGAGCACAGGGTGACTCTGGGATAAGCAGACTATTACACAGCTCTGATTTCCTTGGCCTGAAGGATGCTATTTTTCAGCTCATCTCATTAAATAGCTGCTGTTCAGGGGCTGGGAAAGGCTGAACTTATCCCACAGTGGGACTGCTGCCCTGGATGTCTCACCAGCATCCATCAGAAGCAGCCACCCCAGATGTTGACATCTCCACTATCTCCTGAGCAGATGAAATAAACGGGGGAGATTCAACTCCAGAGTCTAAACTATTTTTGCAGACAAACAAGTCAACCTGTGCTTCGTCTACCATCAATACTCATCCAGATGTTGTTTTCTTGGCTACTCATCTCCCATCCCGCCTGAACATGTTCAACTCTACCCTCTAGTGTCTTTGTGCTATAACATGGTGTGTTCAAGGATCCCGACAGGCATCACGGGCCACAAAAATGATCAGGGGATGGAACACCTCTGCTGTGAGGACAGGCGGAGAGAGTTGGGGTGGTTCAGCCTGGAGAAGAGACGGCTCCGGGGAGACCTTACAGCAGCCTGCCAGTGCCTAAAGGGGGCCGACAAGAAAGCCAGAGAGGGGCTTTCTACAAGGGCATGTAGTGATAGGACAAGGGGTAATGGCTTTAAACTGAAAGAGGGTAGATTTAGATCAGAT
>JANZLQ010000017.1:28267991-28282614 GCA_026212715.1 Elanus axillaris | reverse complement strand
CCCCGCCGCAGCCCGCCCCGCGTACACGTGCCCAGCCCGGTGCCGCCCTCCGCGGCAGGCCCGGGCACACGCCTCCTCCTCCCCTGCCTCCGGCCCTGCCATCTTCCCCATGTGCCCCGCCTGCCCGCACGGCCGCGGGCCCGGCACACGCATGCACATACACATGTACACACGCGTGTAAATGCACACACGCGTGCCATGCGTGCCCGTGTCTCCTGCTGCGCGCTCATCCCGGTGCCCGCACGATGGCTTCAAGTCACGTTCTGCCGGCACCGCTCCCAGAAAGCAGCAAACTCCCGCCTTTTCCTTCCTGGCTGCCCTCGCCGCCGGGGCTGCCGGCACGCACTGGCCCGCCGATGCCTCGGGAAGTCTCACTGCCTGCACCGGCATTCCTGCCTGCATCAGAAAATGCGTTTTTAGGCAGGCTGCTGTCCTCGGAAGGCATTTTTCTCCAGAATCGCCCTGCAGCGGCAAACACTGGCATGGGTGAGAGCTGGGGAGCCCTTCCCGGCGCTGCCGGCGGGAATACGGTGCAGCCCCATGGTGACACGTCCGCGGGCATAACCCAAGCTGTGAGCACTGAGGCGGGATTAGGAGGAAAACGCCTGTTTTGTATTATTGTATGTGAGGGTTAGGTCGCAGGTGGGTTTGGCTCTGTTCCGGGGTCAGTAGATCTTTGCACTTTTTTTTTTTTTTTTTTTTTTAATAAAGGCCCAAACTTTGCAAACCACTCCGTGCGGATATCTTGTTTCCTGGTCACGTGTGCTGACAGGCGCGGGGCCGGAGTATGGTTTGTAAAGGACTTTGGGATGAGAAGGGGTTTTTTGGAAACTGCGGGCTGGGAGAGAAGATGAAAAACTGGGGTTTGTTATCAGTTATCGCAGCATTTAGGGTCTCTTATAGGGTGGACTTTGTGATCCAGGTTGCTGATCTGTGGCTTGGTGGTCTGTATCAGGAGTTAGGCTAGATTTAAGGGAACCTACCAGCATTTGTTCCTAAAAAAACGGGGAAAAAGGGGGTGTGCTGTAATTGCACATTCTCTGGGGAGGGGATTCGTGCCGGTGGTCCTGGTTGGCACAGCACGGCGGGCGCAGGAGTTGCCTTTCTCCCAGCAAATCCCAGACAAACAGCAGTTGGTTGAATGCCGGGGCTCCCTCTCTGCTTTGCAATGGCCCCCCGACCTTCCCCGCTTGCTAAACGAAGCATTCCTTGTTTGCTAAATGAGGCGCCTGCTTTCCCAAAACATCCACCCGGGCTTTGCTGTGCCGGCAGCAGCAGCAATGCCGGTAGGCATAAGGGCTGACGCTTTTCCCCGTTGAGAGCTGGAAAAACGCTGTCCAAAATACACGCCCGGCATTGAAGCAAGAAATAATTTGGGATCTGTGCCGGCTCTGACCCCTGCGGCGCGTGATTGCTAACAGCTGGGAGGGCTTGCAGCGGCAGCGTGGCCTCCCGGCTCCGCCTGCGCCGCTGACGCCCTCCCAGTTCTCTCTCCTCTTCTTGCTTTGTGTTTTGGGGCACGGGGTGGGGGGAGGATTTTTAGGCGTTGGTGTGTCACCCTTGGCTATGGGCTGGGTGCCGAAATGGGATCCGGCATTCAGAGGTCTGCTGGAAGCAGATGTGGCTCTAAAAACTGGCTTTTGGGAGGGTTTTCCTTTCCCCTGGTTGCAGTCGCGCCTTTCTCCTCCTTCCCGCTCCCGCCCTGGACCAGAGGGGGAAGGAAAAGGAAGGTGAAACGAAACCCCGAAGGAAATGAGAAGCAGTCTCCCACCTTTGGCGCTGCCCTCCCCGTACCTGGCCACCAGCCAAGCGCTGCCTTGAAACCAGCATGCACTAACCATTGGGGAGGTGGCAGAGATACGGCGCCGTGTTCTACATGGTGGCAGCGCTGATGTTGCCACATCGATTCCCTGAACCCTTGGAGGGGCAGTTCCCAAATTCTGGTCCCCAGGATATCCAGGAGTGAGGTTTTAAGGTGATGCGGCAGGAAATGTAGTCTGGTGGTTAACTCCTGTGGTGAGGTGGAGGGGCTTTGCCGCAGCTTCGCTCTGCAATTTGAGGCAAACCGCCGTGTTGTCTCCCCCAGCCCTTTTGGTCTGGGTGAGAAAGTCCTGTATGGGCATATAGGAGGAGACTTGGGAGCAGAGCTGCTTGGCCAGGTCACTTGTGTTCATCAGAAAACATGTTGCACTGTGGAAAAAAGACATTACCAGGTGGATTGGGCTCTGGAGCATCCCTCGGTGATGCCCATAAGCTGCAAAGTCTGGGGTGTTCCTTGGGCAAGACGAGATGAGAGGGAAGCCGGGGGAGCGGCTCTGCTCAGGCAGTGCTGCGGCCTCTTTGATCACACTCCAGCAGGAAGGCGATGACGGTGGTGAAGTCCCCATGCGCTGCGGGACGGGCAGCCCCGGCACGAGGTGCTCTCCCCAGCACGCCTCTATCCATTTCACACCCTATCCCTCTTCCTGCTCTATTCTTTATGGCTCCTAAGTAGCTGTTTAATTTTCTACTCGGGGTGGCGGGATTTCGGGGGAGGACAAAGCCAGCTGAGTGCATATGGTTATTCATAAAACAGCTTGTAAATCTTGGGTGTCCTTTGAAGCGGGAGGTGGTTTAGAGTAACCCTTCCCAGGACAGTTGGAAGTCAAGAGCAGCAGCAAGCTCCCCTTCACTTCCTTGGGAAAACTTTCTCATCTGAGATAGCGTGCAACACAGCACTGCGTGAATCAGATGTAAAAAAAAAAAAAAAATTTGATCTGCCATTAAAATGCTGCCACTTCATGATGGGGAGCTGAGCGTCTCTTGAAGCAACACTGCGTGAGGAGGGGAGGGTCTGAGTGCAAGCACCCGGCCGCTCAAGGTTAATCCTCCCTCTTGCACAAGCAGCAGCTCCTCAGACTTGGACTCTCCATGAGCCAGGTTACGCTCTAACCCAGACACCCAACAAACACCCACAGCCCTCCGCTGGCCGGGTGGCGCTCTCTGACAAACCCAGGCAGGGTGGCAGAGGTGATAGGTTTGTTGCGGTGTAAAAGCACATGGCCTTTATGGTCTCCCCCAAGATGCGGGACCACCCCAAGCCTCTTGCCTCCTCTCCCTCCTCCTGAACCCCAGGCGCCATCACCCTTTGGCCTTGCTGCAGTGTGCATCCTTGCTTCTCATGCTCTTTGGAGAGGGTGTTGCAGTGGAAGAGATGTTGGTGGGAGGATGGGACAGAGGAGGACAGCATGTGCTGCTGGAGCCATTGGGGCTGGATGTGTCATCTGTCCCCATGCCTGGGTGTCCCTTTCCTTTAAGGAAACCTGTAAACTCTTTTTTCTTTTAAAAGAGCAGTAAAATTTAGAAACCCAAAGAAATAAGCCAGGCAAGACGCTCTCTGGATAGCAGAGCTACACCAACACGAGGAAAACCTGTGTCAGAGGAGAGGGGAGCTATTTGGGAGGCAAAAATAGGTTAAATATAGTTACAGAGAAACAGTTTAGGATAAAAATGCTCCAAATTCTTCCTTTCCTAACAAAGCAGGGCAGGAGGATGCTCCTGTTTCATTGCTGGACTGGCCCTGGGAGGGCTGGGCATGAGCTGCAAGCTTAGAGAAACCTCTCCCAAAAGCACAAGAGCTCCTGGGAAGGGGAGCATCGAGGTGCTGGCTGAGAAGGGGTGCTGGCTTTTGCTGCCAGAGAGCTTTCCTCCCCTGCTGGGGCACGGGCAGGGGAGTTGCAGGACTGCACTGGGCACAGGCCCAAGTCTAGAGGTCAAGGTTGAAGAGCACTGACGGCGGGTTTCAGCATGACAGGCGGGAAAAGCCTTGGTGGCCTCGGGAGTGTGCGCCAGCAGCAGCTTGAGAGAGGGACATGGGGTTTCCTTTGGGCTGGCTCATCCCTGTTTTTCCCAGATGTATTTAGAAGTGACTGTAAAGACAAGAGCTGCAGCGTTGGGGGAGCTCAGGCACACTGCTGTCCCACATCCCTAAGGGGTCTCAGTGCTTGGGGTTGCTGGAGCAGCGGAGAGCTGCTTTTTTGGCTCCCAGGGTGGGGGGAAGACACCGGTTGAACGTTGCAGTCCTGCACCGGAGGTAACATCTCTGCATCTTTCTCTTCCACAGCGTGTCCGAGATGGCGAGTGTCCTGTCCAGGCGTCTGGGGAAGCGCTCCCTGCTAGGCACCCGCGTCTCTGCCCCCGGCGCCTTGGCTGACGGGGTCCTGGTGGCCACCCAGATTCCCGGCTTGCAGACCGACCTTGGCCGGGTGTCTTCCCACGCAGTGCCACAAGAGGACGGATCCTGTGCACCATCGGCAGAGGAGAGCAGCCAGGCACCCAGGTTCCCCAGCCCTGGCCGCGGGCAGCTTTGTGCCGGGCAGCAAGTAAGTAAGGAGACTCTTGGTATCCTTGGCTGCACTCTGGTGGGGAATAAAACTCCTGGGGCTCTCCTAATGTAAGGTGCAGTAGGATCTGTAATTACCAAGAGCCGTTAATGGGTGTTGGAGTTAGTGCACTTCGCCCTGGCTGTGCCTGGTGGATTTGGACCATACAGGCTCAGGTGAAGATCCGTCTCCTCCAGGAGATGTCTCCAATTCTAGCCAAAAGCGGGTCTCCAGAGAAGACAGTAAGATCTGACGTGTCCATCCAGAGTTCTCCAACTGTCTGAGGCTGAGGGAGATGGTTTCTATACATTTAGTGACTCCCAGTGGACTTCTCTTCCATGAACTTGTCCTTTTTCCCCATAACCTACGTTTACATCTGAAGGGAAGTGGCAAGAAACCCCCCTATCTTAGCCATGATGGTGATGAGCCTCATGGCTCAGGCCTTGGATCTCAGTCTGCAGCAGATTTTTGCTGCAGGGTTGAGGGTTGATGGTGTGGATGTATGTGGTGAAGAAGCTCTTAGGGAAGAGTGAGCTGTGATGGCTTGTCCGGAAAGGATATCTAGTTCTGCTGGACCCCTCCATTTCTTATGCCCCGGGCTCCTGATGCTTAGGAGGGCCTTGCCTTGGCCAGGATGCTGCCTGGGGCAGGGAGTAGCACTCCTTCTCCATCCCACTGGCACGGTTCCTGTTAATGCCAGGCCAAACGGCACTGTCCGAGGAGAGCTGTGACCTGCTGACGTAGAGCCCATTTCTTGGCTGCTACCTGTGGAACCGTAAAAGCTTTTCTGGGCAGAGCTTGTGAAATGGAGTGTAAATAAGGCCCCTGTTTGGTTTTCTGGCTCCTTCTGCCCCGTGTTTATTAACCACAGGACAGTGAGAGTTATTTTCTCCTACGTGCTCCACTGCAGAGGATTTTGCTCCCTTGCTTGCTTTGCTGCTGGGAACAGCATAAAAATGGTGATGGGGTGCCTTTACCTCCCAGCAACAGCCGGTGGCCATGCAAAGCCGAAGGAAGTGTTGGCTGCTCGTGCTGTGTGCGGTCTAGAGGGGCGACAGCCCGTGTGGTTCACAGAGAAGCCTTGCCCCTTGTTTTCAGAAAGCGAGGTCAGGCTCTTCTGTGTCCTGATCCTTGCACTGATCCCCTTACCCCTGGTCCCGCTGTGGGTGGCTTTTTCTGCCCCGGTGTTTCTGCTGGAGGTCCTACCTGAGATGGTCTCACAGGCTCCTCCCTGGTCTGGGCGTGGGTGCGCGTGTCCATCCCGTATCGGCTTCTTGGTATGACACCCGTGGCACTTCCATAAAGAGATGTTCCTGTTCCTATAAATAGCCAGAGACACATGTAGCATCTTTTGACACAGATACATTTCCATTAACAGAAATAGGCTTACGGGTGGTAGTGGTGGAAAACTGCCCATCAGAACAAGTTTGGGACTCAGTGAAGGAGGAGGTGATGTTTGCACATCTCCTTCCCCTGCCTGAAGGAGCTGGGACTGGAGGAGCCAAGGTGTGAATTCAGGATCACTTCACCCAGGAAACCTCTGTTCCCCTGCCCCCCTCTGGCTTTTAATCCTTTTATCTACGTACTTTACCAGGGTGTGTAATAATTGGGGGAGTCCTTGCAGCAGGGTGGCATGAGAACAAAGCCAAAGCAGATAAATTCACTGGAGAAAAGTCCACTCAAAGTCACAACACTCAGAGAGGTGGCTGATACCGGCTCAGGAAATCCCTCAGCCTGGGATTGCTGTAGTCAGGGAGCTTGTGCCTGGGAAGAGCACATCTCTTGGTGGTGGGGTTGGGATGAACGCTGGCCACCCCTTCAGTTTGCTGTGACAGCAGTCTGAAGTCCAAGCCCTGGCTCTGGCTTTGTCCTAAAGCCCTCTGTGGCCCCTGCTGCTATGGGAGGAGGAGGTGGGTGGGATCCTGCAGCGGGACATTCCCCGGGAGCAGTGGGGGTGGCAGGTGGCACCAACAAACCGCCTCTCGTGCCGTTTTCAGGTCCTCGTCACCTACAACGGGCAGGAGTGTGCGGGCCTCGTGGAGCAGCACAACCCACTGAGCGACAAGGTGAAGGTGCTGCTGCCGGAGCAGGGTTTGCAGGCGTGCTGGAGGGTACAGGACGTGCGGCCGGCTCCGCTCCAGCCCCCCACCCTGCCCGCAGACGGTGGTCCCAGCCCTGCCGAGGCGCTGCAGAGATCCGTATCCAGCAATATCGACGTACCCAAGAGGTTCGTGCCTTTGGCTGGTAGTATCTCACTCGGGTGGGAGAGGGGCTCTTGGCAGCTCCAGCAGCGCTCGCACTTGGTTTTACACCAACAGAGAGAGCGGTGATGCTGAGGATATATCCGCCTTCCCAGTGCGGGATTATCCAGAGGATGGTTAAATTTAGGATTAAGGGGATTTTTAAATTTTTGCCTCCGAATGGGGAGAAAGCATCCTTCCCAGTGACTTAAAAATGACTCAAAGCCTATGGAGGGAGGTGGTGGGGTGAACCTGCGCTACAACGGCAGGTTGTACTGCCCTTTGGGTGCCCAGGTCATACCCAGGCTGTTTCTCTGCTTTTTTCCTCCACACATTTCACATCTCTCCCCTCGTGGTGCAGGAAAGCTGACGCGGCTGTGGAGATGGATGAGATGGTGGCAGCCATGGTGCTGACGAGCCTCTCCTGCAGCCCTGTGGTACAGAGCCCTCCCGCCGGCGAGAGTGGCATCCCCCGTGAGTATGCATTTAAAAATATATATAAAAGAAAAAATATCTGAAACACAATGTGGAGAAATGTGCTGCACCCTTTGGTTCGCAGTGTTGGGGCTCTTGCTGGCTGCATTCGGTCCTTATGCCTGGTGCTGAATAGCTGCCACCACAGGGACCACACTGGGCTGGAGGTGGCCAGGGAGTTGCACCGGGGTCACGGTGGAGCCCACGGGTGCTGGCACCAGTTGGGGCTGAGCAAGCTGGGACGGCCCTGGCAGCGCAGTGGGGGTAACCCAGCTCTCCACAGCCGTCCCGGGGGGACGGGGAGCCCCGCACAGGAGTCCCGGGCCGGGGAGCACCACCCGGTCGCTCCTTTTTTTAGAGGCGGTTTCATTCCCGAGGAGTCAAATGCAGCCAGAGGGATAAAAATAGCCGCCTGGAGCCGTGGGAAATGTGCGTGCCCCGGTGCTGGCTGCTCGCCGTGTGCCGGCTGTGCCTGTGAGTCTGCGGGATTGCACCGATGCCAGGGAGGATAGGGAGGGGAAAAAGGGGTAAATGACCAGTAACTGGGATCTGGTGCTGAGGAAAGGTGCAAAGGCTTCACCTTAGCAAATTTTAAAAAAAATAAATAGGGGCAAACTGTTGTTGCGGGTTATCCAGCCTCAGGGCTGGTCTCTGCCCTGAGGGGTGGTGGTTGGCCCCGAGCTGATGGTGGCAGCACGTGTCCCCTCCCTGCAGCCTCACGGGCAGCATGCGATCCCTGGAAGGAGAGCGGCGACGTCTCGGACAGCGGCAGTAGCACCACCAGTGGGCACTGGAGCGGGGGCAGTGACATTTCCACCCCTTCGCCTCCCCACCCTGCCGGCAGCCCCAAGTACTCCAGTGAGGCCCTGAGCTCCCCCCAGGCAGATGATGGCTTCGAGACTGACTCTGACCCCTTTCTCATTGATGAGCCCGCTCCTCGCAAAAGAAAGGTACTGCTGCTGCGGGGGTGGGGGGTGGCTCGAGCTGAGCGGCATCCCATGGCGGGGACACTGCCACCGGTCATGGGGTGACATGGGCCATCTCTCTGCCAGAACTCAGTGAAGGTGATGTACAAGTGCCTGTGGCCCAGCTGCGGCAAGGTCCTGCGCTCCATCGTTGGCATCAAGCGGCACGTCAAGACCCAGCACCTCGGGTAAGGCAAAGGTTTCACCTCCTTGATCCCTGCCCAAACACCGAAGCCGCGCACCCTGCCACTGTGTAATTCATAATTCTCATCCTCCAGTATGAGAGATACTGGACTCTGTGCACTGAGCTTGGCAGTTCTCAGCCAAACAGTCCATGTCACCGAAGCCACTGTTGCGTGTGTCCCCACCTTCAGGGAGCCCAGGGCTTCCAAAGAGGCTTGGGAACCCCATTTGGCCTTCAGGACTGCCCAGCCTGGGTGTGCATTTTACACGGGGGGAGTTCAGGTTACATGGGAGCCCTGGGCTCCCCGGGCAGAGGCAGAAACGCACCAGCCCAGCTGGGTTTCGCAAGGGCTGGCAACCTGAAAGCCATGCCTGCTGCTGCGGTGGCTGGCTCCAGCTCAGCCATTGGGGCTGGCACGGGCACACACGCGCTGGCCCAGCGGCAACTGTCCCTTTGGCAGTTTGCTTTGTACTGATGTCCTGTTAATTCCCCTGAAAATACAAAGTGGTGAGGGTGTAGTTTTGCTATGCTCTCCTCCTGTGGCCCCATTGCACTCCTCACCCCAATGTCAGTTTTCTCATGCTTTTGTCCACGTTTTCTGGTATGTATTTTTCTCCTCCTCCCTTGCAAACATGATTGCTCCAGGAAAGGCGAGGACAGAAGGGCTGTGATGCAGTGGGCAGTGCTGGACTGCCATCCAGTGCTGGACAAATGCACTGGGAAAACAATAAAAAAGACTTCAGGGGCTGTTTCCTGCTGGGTGAACAGTAGGGCTTCATCCGCAGCTGTGCTAAATGAACTGGATCAGAAATGAGCAGGGGATTTTCAGTGGCGCCCGGTCAATGTGCCAACGTTTTTAAAGGCCTTGGAAGAGGTATTGATCTTCCTTGGAAGTGTGAAGTGCTGCTGCAGCGGCTGTTGCCGATGGCAGCTGACATGATGCTTTGGAGCCTGGGAGCGGAGCTGTTCTGCCCGGGTGGGTGGGAGTCAGAGGCCGCTCACCTTGATGGAAACAGGGCCACCTTTTCACACCGCTGTCCCCTTTTCCTCCCCGGCAGGGACGGCGCAGACTCCGACCAGCGGAAGCGGGAGGAGGATTTCTACTACACCGAAGTGCAGGTGAAGGAAGAGCCGGCGCCGGAGGCGGCTGCCGCCACCAGCCCCACGTCCGCGTCCGCCCCCATCATCATCCAGCAAGCCCTGGCAAAGCCGGAGGCGCTGCTGGTGGAGCAGCCGGTGCTGGAGCCCGCCCTGGCCAGCAGCGCCCTGAGCCAGTCTGCCCCCAGCTCCTTCTGGCACATCCAGGCTGATCATGCCTACCAGGTGAGCTGGTGGCATCTCCCAGGGATGGGTCACCTCCCGAAATCTTGCTGAAGGGCAGGTCGTGATCTGGTTTGTGACGCAAGTCCCCGCTGCGCCAGGGATGTTTCGTTGCCACCCCCACAGCACGGAGAGGCTTTGGTGCCGGTGCACCATCCCCTGCCTGGCTGCCCTTCAGCCCTTGAGCAACCGGCTTCCTTAACACCTGGTTAAGGGGCTCATGCACTTCTGCCGTGGCCGTTCCCAGGCTGGGGGGGAGCTGCCGCCCTCTGCTCCCCTACAATTACCCCATGCTGGTATGCAACACGCCCTTCTGCCGGCAGATAACATGGGGCTGGAATGCAGCTGCGCCGGATCCTGCACGTCTCCACTGCACGCTCGCTGGGGCACTGGCTTTTGAGGCCCAGGAAACCTGGGGACCTGCAGCAGCGGGCCTGTGGGCACCCTGGGCCAGTGGCCCTTGTCCCAGGGGTTGCTCGAGAGCTGAGCGCTGTTCTGGAGCTGCAAGCTAGTGCAGGGACAGGGTATATAGATCCATAAGCTGCATGTATATCCATTCCCATCCCAGGGAATGGATGCAACATCACCTAAAAGCAGAAAGCCTGTGTAAGGAGGTGCAAAAATACATACATATAGACCAGGATGATGCACGTGGGTTTGGTATTGAAACCAAAAGCAGTTGCAGGAGCAAAGAAGCTGCTGTGCCCCAGCGAAGGGTGACACAGCGTGTGTGCAGTGCTCTCTGTTAGCGGGATCTGGCGCTGGAAGAGAGGTTGCACGGGGCTTTCCATCCCACCCCCAGTGGTCCCACTTTGTGGGTACTCCGGGCCGGGAGGTGAATGCCTGTGGGGTGAATGGGGGTGGCCCTGGGGCTAATGCTGACCCCTCTTTTCCCCTACAGGCATTGCCCTCCATCCAAATTCCAGTGTCCCCCCACATCTTCACCAGCATCAGCTGGGCCACTGCCACCTCGACTCTCCCGTCCCTGTCACCGGTGAGTCCTGCATGTGTATCCCCTTCCTCCTTTTGGGGTGCAGGCTTGGGCTGGGAGCTAAGGGGACCTCATCTCTGCTTTCTTGCTCCCCACTTTAAACATCTGGATTTGTGGGCTGGGGGCACTCGTGTCTCCCACTGCCCCATTGCAGTGCCCAGGGGCTGCATGGGAGGGGGACCGCGTCGTCCCGCCTGCCTTTTGATGCCCGATTCCCCGCAGGTGCGGAGCCGGTCGCTCAGTTTCAGCGAACCCCAGCCACCGACGCCGATGCTCAAGTCCCACCTGATCGTCGCCTCACCGCCCAGGGTGTCCATCGGCACCAGGTGAGGGTCCCACTGGCCGGAGGGGAGCCGAGGTGGAGCCTGTCAGCAAAAGGGGTGCCCTCCTGCATCTCTGCTGAGATGCTGTGGAATGATGCTCAGCCATGGTTACAGAGCCTTGCCCTTATATTTATGACCAAAGTTCTGCAACAAGTGGATAAATGGTTTTTTCTCTTCCCCCCTTTTGCAGAAAAGTCCGCGGTGAAGCCAAAAAGTGCCGTAAGGTGTACGGCATCGAGCACCGGGACCAGTGGTGCACAGCCTGCCGGTGGAAAAAAGCCTGCCAGCGCTTCCTGGACTGAGCGCAGCACCGCGGTGCCGCATCCCTCCCCTGCTCCCGCCCGGGGAGCACCGGAGTCCCTCACTGCTGCAACCAGGGACCTTGGAGGTACCTCCTGTGACCCCGGAAGACACCTCCAGAGCTGCGTGTAAATTCCTCCTTCTGTATATTGTACATCTGCTGGGTTTGCTCTTTTTTAAAAAAAACACCTTTTCCAACTTTTTTTTTTTTTAAACCTGAAGAATATCTCCCTTTGTACAGTAAAAGCTGGGGCTGGGAGGGAAGGAAGCCAGTTCCTTGGGGTTCGGGGGAGATTGTAGGCTATCTGGGGACCAAAGAGCTTCCTGCATTTCCCAGATGAGCCCTAAAATCTCCTGAACTGGCACAGCGTGGCTGGGTGAGGCATTGAGGCAGCTTCCCGTGTCCTTTGACTACCTAGAAAGTGCAAATCCCTTGTATCCCTTAAGGGAGGGGGTCAGTAACAATTATAGCTTTAAAAAAGAAAATGCTGTTGGGTTGCCGCAAGCAAGGCAGGGGCAGTTCTCGGGGCAGGAGTCGGAGGTTTCTCTCCCCGCGTGGATGTGGTCTTCGCTCGTGTCACGTCACACCGGTAGCTCAAGCCTGCACGTGTCTCCGGTCGGTTCCAGCGCGTTGTTTTTGGAGGCATTTGAGGGGGTAAAAAACACCCAACGCATTTTAATCAGGAAAGCTATGAGAATTTTTAAGGCAAAAACCTTGTGTTCCTTCTCATTTTAGGCTTTGTAAGTCTGCTTAGCTCTGTGAAAAATCTACGTTGTGGCTCTCGCCGTGTCTTTCAAAACTAGGCCGAGCAGTTTTATTTTTTGCAATTAATGATTCCACCAGTAAAGGCAGCTGGGTGGACTGGGAAGGGTTCCCTTAGCATCACCATATGGCCCCAATTCACCAAAACAGTTCAATATTTGCTTTTGAATCCCATCGAACCTGGTGGGAGTTTTCCGACTTCCATCCTTTAAAATATGTATTTACCCAGCCTGAATTGCTGCTGGCTTCCTGTCACTGTTGTGGCTCTGACCGCTTGTGTCGCTGCCGAGGCGTTGCACTTGGTGTCGGGCCGGGATGCACACGGCTGGGGAGCCAGATTGCCCTGTCGGCTTTCTCCCCTCGCCGGGGCAGGCAGCCATTTGGATCTGTTGTTGTTTTTTTTTTTTTTTTTTTTTTTCTGCGTTTTTGATAATCATAGGCCATAACCCGCAGCCATCGAGCCGAGAGCCATCCCTGCATGCAGCTTGAGCCCGGGGTGTTTTTAAGGACCCAGTGCTGAGACTCGGCTTCCCTTATAAAAGTGAATCGAGTGGGTGGGAGAGGCCAATACTCCTCCCGGATCACCCCGTTGCTGAAGGGATCGGGTGGGCAGGCGAAGCGGGTTGAGATAGGTATATATGTATTACTGATGCTTGTTGACGTGTTTGGGTATTTCTTTTGTTGTTGTTTGTTCGTAATTTTGTACGTATAAACAGTATATCGTCCCGCAACCTGATCTTCTCTCCGGTATCCAACTGGTGGATGCAATATTTGGCCGCTGGAAGGCAGGAGCAAAACTCCTCGGGCAGGGCATGACCCAGCGGGGTTACATCCCCGGGTGGGTCTGGGCAGGTCCGGCTCAAGTTCCAGGGAAGAGAAGAGGCTCTGCTCCTTGAGAGCCGCTCACTCAGGTTCCCATCCCCACTGGAGCGTGGTGTTAGGAGCGATGCGTCAGGAAAAGCCTTTTCCTTTCCCACCAGCATCAGAGACTCTTTGCGGGTTCCCAGCTTGAGCATTTTATTGCAAGAATGACTTTCCAAAGCGCATTGCCAGTTGATGCTCTGCATCCACAGCCCTGGTAACAATTGTGTGGTGGGGTTGTTGCACTACTCAAAAATAGGTGGTTTGTTTTTTTTTTTTTTTTAAATAAACCCCCCCCCCACGCCTTTGCTGCTGTCTGACCCCCAGCATTTGAACAGCCGAGCTGGCGTTCTCTGTCCTGTGTTTCCTCGTGGAGCTCAGGCTGTTTTTCCTTTTGGGGAAGGGCCCTGCGATGCCGGGGAGAGGGCAGGTTTTCAGTGATGCCGGTGGCTCTCCGGAAGCAAGCCCATGGTTTGGGACGTCGCACACAGCGCCTCGCTGCATTTTCATTTTTCAAATATTTTTTAAAAATGGGGCTCGAAGCAGTGCCCAGAGCAAAGGAAAAAACATATATAAAAAAGGGTGAATTTGTGCTTTCCTCAGACCTTGTGCCTTTGCCCCCACGACTCGGAGACACCCAGGCAGGCCCAGAGATTTTACTTCTTGCTTTTTATGCCCTTTCCGCCCCAAAAGCGTCGGGCAGAACCAGATCCTCACTGGCACTGGTCGGGCAGAGCTCGGCTCCCACGGCTCCTAGCTCACTCAGGAAATGTCAAACCAAGCCATCCGGGGTCGGCATCGGGGCAGCACCATATAAAACACATAAAAAGGAAGAAAAAGGTGTCGATGGCTTTGAACAAGCAGGCGTGCACGGCATGCGGCATCCCCGGGTGAGACGGGGTGTGGGGGTCTGGCGGGACCCCCCCTAGCAAATCTGGGGGACGCAGCCCCCCCCCCACTGCCCCTCGGCCTTTGCAGTGCCTCCTCCTCCCGCAGCGCATAGCACTTACTGCCTGCAGCCGGCAGGGATTCTCTCGCGCAGGAATATTTTATATCAGTGTTGGTTTATTCGGGGGGTGGGAGGTGTGTACGGCTTTTTTTTTCTGAGGGCTTTTGCGGTACGGACTTAACTGGACAAAATTGTCCTTGTGCTCGTGGCTCTTTTCAGTTGTTTTTTAATTTTATTTTTAATGGAGAAACTGGTGCAGGGTGGGTTGGTTTTTTTGTTTGGGTTTTTTGTTGTTGTTGTTGTTGTTGGGTTTTTCCTTCTGGTTTGGGAGTATTTTGGAATTTTTACACTTTAAACCAGAAAAACTTTCTCGTATCTTTGCAGAAATGACAGCAGGCTTCCACCGTGTCTATCGGGTTGGTTGGCATTGGATATATATAACTTTGGTTTTTTAGTCCTTTCCCTATTATTTCCCTTTCCTATTATTTTTTAACTCGCTTCCAGCCACCTCCTGTCCCTTGGACTTTTTCCTCCCGACACTTGAGTCTTGCTGGTCTCAAACTCCTCTTTGGCCCCAACCGTGGGTAACCCTGACCTGTAAATCCAGCTTGGAGAGTTTTCCCTCATCCATCCGGCTGTCTCCCCGGAGCACGTATATGTATGTATATAGGAACCTTTTAATTGGGCACTAGTTAATTGGAGGCTGCTCCCCCCTCTCTTCAGCTGGGACACTCTGCCCACCCCGCTGCTGGTGGGTGGGGGGCTGCGAAGGGCGAAGCGAGTGGGTTTAGCGCAGGGTGACCCCACGCTGTCACTCGATGCCCCGTGGCCGTCAATCCTGGGGGTGTCATGGCGCGGGGGGGGGGGGGGGGGGAAGGGGTTGGGGACGCTT
>JANZLQ010000017.1:28247243-28258542 GCA_026212715.1 Elanus axillaris | reverse complement strand
CTGGCTGGGCCGGAGCAGCTGAGAAATCCGGGACTGTCCCCTGCCTTTGGGCATCAGTGCCCCCCCCCCCCAATTAAATCAGCCTGTTAAAAGGGAAGGACGGAGTGCGGTGGATTTTTTTCTTGCTTCTGCCCTTGGGTGTTGAGGGCGAGGGCGGGTGGCAGGGCTGTGGGGTGGTGACGGCACGAAGCCCCTTTCTGAGTTGTGCAGCCACAGACCCATGAGAAAAAGCGGGATGCCTTTTTTTCCCATTTTGTCCCCCTTTTCCCCATTTTTTCCCTATTTTCCCCCTTTTTTTTTTTTTTGTATTTTTCCCCATTTTTTCCTCTGGGAAAACTGAACCTAGGCCCTATTTCCCAAGGGATGCACCAGCCGGTCCCACCACGCTCACGTCTGGGGATGCTATCAACCCCAGCAAAGGATATTACAGCGCCGGCATCATACCACAGCCACCCGCGCAGCTCCTCGGACACCGAGGCTGCTCCTGGGCATGAACCTTCCTCTTCCTCCCCCAAAACTAAACCTATCCATCCCGGGGTGGGGGGGTGTGTGTGTCAGGATACGGCCGCTCCATCCCATAAAACAGGTTTGGGACCCCCCCCTTGCTGCTACGGGATGCCCCAAGGCTGCATCCTCTGGAGTTTTCAATCCAGTTGAATTACCCTCATTAATATTTGGGGGAGAAAAAAAGAGGTTTTTCTAGAAATCCAGCCTGCAGTTCAGATAACGGCAGGGTCTGGTTATCTGTCAGGACAAGCGGCTTTTATTTATTGCTCCGGGTGGGATGATGTGGGAGATGCAGTCATATAAAAGGGCTGATTCGGGGGGCAGCGGGAAGGACGTGGGACGTGAATAATGCGAGGAGAAGAGGTGGAAGGGGAAGCAGGTGCTTGCCGAGATGGGTTTTTTCTCTTGATTTGCTGCGATTTGGGTTGGGAGCTCACAGGCAGCGCTGGGGAGGTGCTCCCTGCCTCTCCCCAGGGATGCTCCATCCCTTCTTCCCATGGGAGATGCTAAGAGCAGGGATTATCCCGGCCGTTCCCCAAACACCTTCGCAAGGGTTCAATGCTCTCGCTTTCCCGGCTCAGCATCAGTCCCGCCACGTGAGGAGCACATTTAGGAGCTCCTCGCTTCCCACGCCTGGAGCAAAACTAACCTCCATTCATTTTTTCCCCAATTCCCCCACTGCCCAAAGCCAAGGCCTGATCCAGAGGGCAAGAGGGATGCGACCGGGCAGGATCCGGCTCCGCTGGGAGCCAGCATTGAACCAGTCAAAGCTTTTTCCAGTCAAAAAAGCGCAATATTGTCCAACAGTGTCCCCCACTGGCATCGGCTAAAACACTTTCCCGGCTCCCCCAAACCCTGGCAATGCCGCACGGCTTTGTGTCGGCAGTTTTGGGGGGATTTAAGGGAGAACCGGAGGGATTTGGGAGAGGGGGGTTGGCTACAGATGCCCGGCGCTCATCAGAAAAATAAGCGTTTCCTTTTGTCGATCCCCTTCAATCAGGTAATTGGCCATAATTGGCCAAAATTAGACGCCACGGTGCAACTATAAACACAGATGTGGGCTCCAGAGACTGAGAAAGGCTGTTTAGAGGTAAAAAAGCTCGGGAAGAACATTTCTCCCTGTGTTCCCATGTCTCAGCCATTCATTCCTGCTTTTTGGGGGAGACTAAAAAAAAAATCAAAGCAACAACACACACACACACACACGCATTTTCCTCTTTTTTGTGCTTTTGGGGAGGGAAAAAGGGATTGCTCGCAAGCCAGGCATCTCCCGGAGCATCCCGCGGTGACCCTAGTGAAGTCCTGGCTAGAAGAAAAAGGGGCAGAAATACCAAAAGGGGAAAGTCGCGGTGCGGTAGCTCCCCCAAAAATCCCCTAAAAAATCCTACCCATCCTGGAGGAACCCACCACCACCCTGTGGGCTTCCCCCGGCCTCAGGCAGGCGGCCCGTGCCGACTCTTGTTGCATCCCTCCGGCTCCACTCCGATTGATTTTCTCGATGGTGAAGCCGAAACTTTTCCTCTCTTGGGATAGAGGGGATGGATTTCTCCCTCCAGGAAGATATTTTATTTAACCCTTAGCAGGGAGGGGAATATCTATTTGTGAATCGAAGCCAGACGGACCATCCTCGGACTCAAAAAAACCCAACCGAGCCCCCCTAGGATGGAAAATTAAAGCAGATTTCCTACCTGCGGGTGTGCTGTCGGCTGCCGGCTCCTCTGATCTGTGACTCCTCCGGCGCCTGTGCCACGGTGGTATATATAGACGGTGTACACACGCATCCCCACACCTCCCTCCCCGAACACGTGCGTCGCTGAGCCCACCCCCGGGGGCTGCCGGTGGAGGGATGCGCCAGCCGGCAGCTGGGGACCAGGGATGTGCATCCTTCTCCCCCCCTCCTCCTCCTGCATCCCTCATCCTTTCCTCCTCCCCAAATCTGGGGGGCAGCCCCGAAAGAGGTGGGGGATGCCGGCCTCGTGGTTATCCAACGGTGCGGTGTCTCCCAGCATCCCGGGGACGGTGGGGTTGGGATGGAGGTGGTGGTGGTGGGGGGGGTGAAGCCGTTTCTCCGTAGCCCCCATGCGCCCTGCTCCAGACCTGGGGGGGTGACAAGGACCCGGAGGCAGCAGCAGCCGGGTGAGCCCCGAAATCACCCCCGGGGCAGCCCCCAGCCCTTCTCAGGGGGCTCTTTTCCCCCTCTCCGAGCCCAAAGGAGGCAAAGAGGGGGGGTCCCCAACCCTCGTTACCAACCCGTTCTGGCACGGCTGCGGCAATACCGCACGGCTACCGAGCGCGTCGTGCACCGATGGCAAGCGTGCGGGTGGGAATAATTGATTTCGGGCTCAGCGGATGATGGAGGGGGGGAGCAGAAAATTCCAACTTTACATTTCATGGCTGATGGAAACGCCCGGTGAGCCAGACGCAGCCGCGTGCCGGCACCTCGTGAAGCGGAGAGCCGGATTTGGCCACGCCGGCATCGGGGATAGATGCTGCCTTTGGTTTGAAAAGGCCAAATCGGTCTCAACCTTCAATGGTTTCTCCTGCAAACTAGCATCACCCTATTTTTTTCCCCATTTAGGTGACCTGCAGCGGTAACGTTCATCCCCGCCGGCACCGGCGCGGAGCCAGGACGCCCCAAAGCATCTCTCCCTGCCCCACCTTGGCAATTAAATAATAAAATCTGCCACGGCGCTGCGATCCTATCTTGGTAATTTCTTGTAACGACTCCCTAGGAAGGGCTGGAGATGGGAGCGAAACGCTTTTTGATTCGGCTACGGCTATTAAATAGTTGCATTTAATGCCCCTGGGTGAGACCTCGGATGTGCCCGTGCTTGGGCAGGCATGAAAAAAAAATCTAAAAATTGATGAAAATGTCAAAAAAGCAGGGAAATGGCATTGTAGGAGTGGTTGGAGGGGGCATGCCCGGTGCTGGGGGCAAGACGTAAGCCTGGATTTGGGGTGTTTTAGGGGAAAATAGGGCTGGTGAGCAACGCTGTGCCTGCTCCACGGGCAGCCTGGGGCGAAGCGGTTTCCCATCACGCTCCCAGGCGAGTGCTGGGATAGGGATGATGATTTTTTAAAAATATATATATATTTTATATTTAATTTTTAAATTATTTTTAAAATACATATTTTTTTTTTCTGCTTCAGTCTTTCCTTAACCACTTGTTTTTTCATTAAGGACATATTCCCTGGCTCTTATGCAAAGCCGAGCAGCAGCCGAGCCGGAGTGAGAAGGCTTTGTGCTTCTTTTGTCCTCTCCTGGGGTAATTTCACAGGCTCTGGGGGTTGCTGTAACCTCCGCAGCCCCCCAAAATATTCATTTCTTGGCATTTATTGAAGTGCTGTAGCCTTTTCTCCCCTAACCTGGCCAAAGGGGATTGCGTCCACCGCCCCTTGTTTGAGCCGGTCGTGATGATGCTGTTGAGCTGGCAGGAGCAGGAGGCAGCAAATGACATCGGGGTGACGTCGTTTATGTCTTGCTAATTAACGGAGGGGTGTGGGGGGGTGATTGGCAGCCGAGGTACCCAAAGCCAGCATGCTAGGCAGGAGAAATACCCATTTTCACAGTGTTTCCAGGTTTTTCCAGGTCCGTGTGGGTTCCAGCAGCTGAACTCCCATTAGCAGTACTGGGGAGGGAACGGGTTTGGGATCAGGGGATGATTCACCCCTTGTAAAATTAGGCTAGAAAATACAGATGCATATTTTTTTATCAGGTTTTTTGGCCATTTCTGTTTCAAAGTTGGGTCCGACCAAGCGCTCTCCTCTGCAGTTCGGGGTAGGGGAAGAGCATCCCCGGTGAGGCGGAGCAGGAGGATTCGAAGTGACAGGCAATTAGCAGCGAAAAGCAACGATCCTTTTCAGAAAGAGGACATAAAGCAGATGGGATCTGGCGCAAGGGAAACATGGAGAGGATTCAAAAGCTGCCTAGAGGACACAGGAGCTGGAAAACTTGGGAGCTGGGAAGTTGTGTTGTTCCCCTGGTCTCGTGAATCCCTTAAATGTCGCAGCGGGAGGGGCTGAGGACATACCCAAGCCTGCACGATGCATCCCATCTTCACTTTTGGATGCTGCCTGATTATTTTCCTCATTAACTCTGGGCATTTGTAGGGCAGCAGTCCCCTCCATCAAGAAAAACACCCCCCTGAGCATCACCTCCTCTCCCGGCCCCTGCTCGGGTACCACCACCCAGGAGGTGATTTTTCCAGGAGCTTTTCAAGAATCAGGTGCTGGATGCCGGGGCCGTATCCTGCTCACAGGCAGCCTCGGTGAGATGCTTTAATAAGACGAAGCAGCAGTTTAAAGGGCTTCGTTGCCCCCAGTTTGGGGTTGATAAATGCCAACGGTGGGGTACAGACCGATGCTGCTGATTTACTCCCATCGGCATTGACGGGGGGCTTTGAGCTCTGCCCCGGCGGGGTGAGGATGAGCGTGATGAAGGCTCAAGCCATTTCTGTGCTCCTACAAGCAGCTCGGGGCCGGGCAGGGAAGTAGGACACTACGTCTCCTCACCGAGCTGGGGTTTGCATGGCCACCGGAGCACCACCACAGCTGGCCGGCCCCTGCCGGGCGACAAGCCAGGATTTGCCGGGCACGACGGGAACCCGTTTCCATCCTTCGCTGTCGATAAACCTTAACGGAGGTGCCTGGCTCCGGGCCAGGCGTGGGGACCGCTGGCAGCCCTGCCGGGGATGCCAAGGGTTGCCCAGGGACCTGCTTGCACCGAGCAGGAGGCAGATGCTCCGAGCAGGGCTCCGGGCAGGCAGCGAGCCCCAAATTTAAATGCAGGGGGGTGTGTGTGGAAAAGCAGCTCGTTGCCAAACCATGGAGACCAGGAGCATGGGGTGTACCCTCCGGCTCCATCAGTGTCGAGGCAATGGGTGCTGCGGGTAATATTGCAACCGAGCTGGAGCTGATTCAATTTGTCGGGCGGGAAAATAAACCACTTTTCACTCAGGTTAGTTTTCTACCACTTTAGTGAGTCGGATGAGCTCGGGAAGGGGTCTGATGGGCAGCAGGAGGACGTGATGGAGCAGAAAGCATCCTCCCATGGGGCTGCAATTCTTCGTCGGCAAAGCAGCACGTAATCCTCTGCCTGGTCTTTACCGTAACGTGGGCAATAATGGCTTCACGCTGGGTCTCCAGCAGGTCCTGGCTGAAATGAGTCTGAGGCAAAGAATAGATGAGTTGAAGGACTTGGGAGAAATGTTAAGAAAAAAAAAACAACACCAAAGGGAGGGGAGAGCAATTCCTTCCTGTAGTTTGCATCGAGCAGGAAAGAAGGAAAGACGATATTCCTACAAGGGAAGAGGGACTAGAGCAATTCAGCTTGAGGCAACGTCTGAGAAGATCATGGTTTCTTCTTGGCGCCCTTCATCCCTGCTGCTGGGAAGGGCCAATTTGGACATGGAAAATCCATTTTGCTTTGGGAAAAGGAGGTTTTACCCCCAAGGGTCAAAGGGACGTGGCTGCTCCTCTCTGCACAACCTCAAAGTTTTCATCCTTGGAGATGCTGGAAGCATGCCTGGCCGGGCGCTGAGCACTATGATCTGCTTTGAGGTTGGCTCTGCTTTGAGCAGGGTTGGGACCACAGCCCTCCGGAGGTCCCACCCCAACTTCCTGGGACTTTCTGAACCAAGGGGGATGAAAGGTAGCAGGGACATATAACGGGCCAGGAGGACCTTTAATCAACATAGTAAGGGGGTGGTGGTGGGTTATTTCACCTCCCCTGCCTGGAGTGATGCCAGGAATCACAGGATGTGACCATCTCCATCTCCATCTCCATCTCCATCTCCATCTCCATCCCCGAGTCAGTCCCAGTGGGGATTGGGCGGCTCTCGGAGAGCGGCCGTAGCTGGGGAGTATCTCTGACCCACAGCAAGGTGATGGAGACCATCCACCCTGGTGGTTTTTTAATTAATTTGGGGGACCAAACTGCCCTGACCAGATCAGAAACTCTCCACCGGCACCAGTTTTGCTTGCAGATGGACTTGGAGTCTCCACCTTTCCTCCGGTGTTGGCTTTGGGGGTCCTGTCACATCAGCCCTATACAAAGAACAAAGAAGGGTGATGCCTTTTCTTCAAACATCTCCAGATTTGCCATTCAAGATGACTTTTTGCCCCCAAAGCTCTTTGTGCCAGCATCGCAGACCATCCTCCTGGCTACCCCATGCTGGGACACACCATCCCCAAACGTCCCCATGGCTCTGCCCTCCTCAGCTCTCCCGTGGGACACACGGATGTTAGCTGCCACCACCATCACCACGTACCCACCTCGGCATGAACCCACGAAACAGAGCGGAGCCGGAGAACAGTCTGCCGTCTTCTCCAAGCAGAACCATGAATAGGTTCCTCAAGAAATAAAACCGACGGCAGATATTGCCGGCAGCACAAGAGCTCTGCCGCTTGACACTCAGCCTCAGTGAGAGGTGGGGGCTCGATGGGGCCCCGCCAAGTATTTGTGTCATCTTGTTAGAAATTGCAGTTTTATTGAAAGCCCGATTGCTCTCATTTAGCTGTCGCTCAAACCGTTCAGCAGCCGCTTATTAGCGCTGGAGCGGGGAGCAATAAGACTTTGCTGAAGATCACCCATCCTTTCACAAATTACCTCTTACTGATGAATTAAGGCCGTCGAGACGATGGTGCCTGAAAGCCGGGAGGATATCTGAATTTCAGAAGAAGTGCCTGAAGCCATTACCCCTCTCTATTCGTCACCCGTGGAGCCCCATCTGGAGCGTTGCATGGGATGCTCGGCTCCGAGGACCAATGCAGGGACTGGGAGGCCACGGGGATGGTCGGAGGCTGGAGAATGAGGTGTCAGAGGAGCTGTTAAAAAAGGTTGTGGAGAAGATTTTTGTTCAAATGGAAGGGGAGAATGGTAGATCTGACACCAAATATGCTCCAACATATGGTGTATCATCCCTTGTGCGTCTCCTCCACACCACGAGTGGGTGGACAGGAGCTTGATCCGGTGTGGGAGAATCACCTTATTAGCACCATAGGCTTAATTTCTGGGGGAAAAGCTCTTGACTTTAGCAAATCCCCCAAAACAATTCAGGGCAGAGAAAGTGCTTTGCAGGGGGAAGATTTAACCCATGGCACGGGAAGCGTGGGCATGTGTACCGTAGCTGAACCATACATGTGTACGTGGGTTCAGGGTTCCAAACAACACCTTGGGATCAGCTGAAAAATTGCCAGCCAAGGCTCTCTGCCCCCCAAAGCGTCCGGGAGCAACAATGCCTTTAGCCGCGGTTGTTATATTTATGTTCAACCCCTAGGGCCAGCACTTGAAAGATGGGAAGGATGATGTTCAAACCATCTACTCACTTCTTGCTTTGGGGCCACGGCACCCTCTGTCTCCTCCTTCCCGTGAAAAAAAAAAATCTTCCCTGGGGAAAAAAATCTGCTCGGCTCAGCCTCGTCTGATGGATGGCGGCGGGGACCGGCTGGCGAGAAACCAGATTGAAACCAGTGACTCATTTCCCACCGGCGGCTAATTCGGGGGAGAAAAACGGCTGTCCCCCCCTGCTCAACATCCATCAGGTGGTCGGAAAGTCCCCGCAGCCACCTCCGATACCCACCGTGCTGCCGAGGGGCGGACAAATGAGTTTTCACCCTAATTGGATCTTTTTCTCTCTTTTCTTGCATCCCCACCCCATGCCATCCTCTGCTGGGTGCGGGATGAGGATGCAGCTTCGTCCCCGCCGGTACCCGGACACCCCGTGTCCCCCCCCGGCTGTTGATCGGTGACATTTGGCTGCGATGGAGCAGCTTTCCCCAGGAGGGGAGAGAACTAGCAATCAGTTTCCCTAGGAGATTGCCATCGCTTATAGACACCGCGATATCTATAGGCGCTGAGATCGAGCTGATACCAACCCAGAAATACCAGCCAGTATAGATGCCCTGGGTTGGGGGGGGGGGGGGGTGTTGGGGCAGGATTTGGGTTTCGAGGTGCCGATGATCCCAGCCGAGAGCGGAGGAAGGCTCTGATCCCAAAGCACCGGCACGCATCCATCCTTGCGCAGCCCCCAACACTTGCGCCGCCTCCGGCTGGGCTCGAGCCGGGGAAAAAGAGCATGAAGTTTAATGAAACAGCTTCAGCAATCAATAAAAAAAAAAAAATAACTACAAGGGATTTCTTTGCTCAGCAGCAACTAAATCTCTCCTCCTGCCTGTCAGCCCTGCCCAGCCGACCTGCCTCGCACCCTCCGCTTGTCCCGTCGTTCCCAGTGCGGGTCCCAGCATCCTCCCAGCAAGGAGCCTGGGCTGGCACCCGCTAAACCACGATGCGCCAAAAAATAACCCCCAAACTCCAGCATTTAGTGCTTTGCAAAAGAAAAACTGCTACATCACTGTCGTCTTTAGCACATAAAACCTCTGAGTCACCGGAGGAATGTGCAGTGCTTTTTAATAGAGTCCAAAGTGTCCCAGCGGGCCCGATGTTTAACACTCAGGGCTTTGATTTATTTTATCTTTATTTATTTAGATGGCTCCATTAAAATATTACCCCCAACACGCCAACACGTGGGACGATGTATTTGCAGGAGCGAAGGGGAGCTGGTGCTGGATGCCAGGTGAGTGAGGAAGGACAGCTGGACTGCACCACCGGTCCTCTTGATGCTTAATCATTTTTTTAACCCAAATGTAAAAATAATGATTCTCCCCGATAGCAGAAGTGGGTTTAAGGGTGATGCTGGGTGAGGGGTGGGAAGGATGGGGTGGTCCCCTCATAAGGGTTGGGAAAGAGGCAGCTTGGGGTGGCTGTGCTAGAGGTCTAGGAAAGCCTGCCCAGGCAGAAAAGTTAAAAAGAAAATGACTTTTTTTCCAGGGTAAAATATAGAAATGTAGTGAGCAGATGGGTGGCCGGAAGGGGAGAGGAGGAGGGATGAGACGTGGGCTCCTTAGTGCGGGACATCACAGCAGCTGAAGGATGCTGCTGTGGGAATAAGGGAGTAAAAATCCAGCAGAGGCACCCAAAATCCTCTCTGCCAGCCGGACATGGCTGGGAAGGCGCTGAGCTGGTACCCGACATCCCACGGGGCTCATCCTCCCAGTAGCATCTCTATTTGGAACCAGGATTTGGGGCTGATGTGCCCCTGGGGGTGCCATCACATCCCTGGGTCTGACTCCTTGTTTTTAAGACTGAAGGAAATATTTCAGACCAATGCCATGGTTTTATTTCAGATCGGGCACGCCGGCTGTTATTAAAACCAGTATTAAGGGCGTGTGATGGCCACGCAGAGGTCAGCCGTGGGGAAAACCTCCAGCCTTGCTGATTAATGCCAGGAGACTGGGATGCTCCGGTCCTCAGGGCTGGGATCCAGTAAAACCCCCATGTCCCCATCACTGCCCCCCGGGATGACGTGTGGGACCACTGTGGGGTTTTATTAGGTTGCAATCCCTAATGCAAGTGCAACCGGGGTGAATGTTCCAAGTGTTTTCTCACTGGATGACCACAACAGCCCTTATTACTGGGATGGAGATGGTCCCAGCTGCCTCTTGCTGGTCCTTCTTCCCAGCCCCATCAGTGTTAAGGGCTTAGTTAGGACACAGACATCTGCAGCAGCTCATCTGCACACCCCGAAGACATCTCGTAAAATTGTATTTTAGTTTGGAAATGTGGTCAGGCGCAGTTAAACAGGAGTGGGAACAAAATGTCGGGTGGTCTGCAATCCCCCCTACTGAGAAACGTGCCCGCCGCAGCCGTACAACCAAATCCAGTCTTTGTTTGTAAATTAAAATGGCTCAATTTTCTGGCAAAATCAGATTATTAAAAACTGTTGGTTTATTAACTTCTGCAGGTGCAGTGGGGAAATCCCCGTGCCCCATCTCGCCCGTGCACACCTGGTTTTCTCTCCCGGCCGCAACATGGAGAGAAATAAGAAACCAGATTGAAAAAGCTCATTTCCACTGCCTGAAAATGCTGCAAATTAAGCGAGATGAGCTGGAAATCAGCCTGCCCATGGTGAAATCCTTCCTCCTCCTTCTCGGGGGCACGGTCCGAACCCCGACCTGGGGCTGAGAGCAGGGGGGGTGACCCCCCAAATTTGGGGTGAACCCCCAAGTGATGCTCTGGGATTGGGGCACGTCCTTTTTCCGCTCTTTTTTGAGGCGTTTGAGGCCACCGACGTCTTGGGGAGGGGGGAAAAGGACCCTAATATGGGTGGGGTGGGGGAAGTGAGACCTGGTTAGGCTAGGTACCCTCAGAGTTATCTGCCAAAAGTTTCCCAAAAAACTGTATTTATTTAATTCTTTTTTCATCATCAGAGATAGGAGGCGAAGGGAGGGAAGCGGCCTCGCCTCGCTATGCACCACCTTTGCCATTACACCCTGCACCAGCCCGTACACACCGCCTTTCGCGGAGGTTTGTCCTTAGCGGGCACCTATCTTCCACCGCAGAGGTTTCTGGGATTTGTAGTTCCGCCCCTCTGCCACCACCACGCAAGCGCAGACCTTTCCCCGCCCGGACTGCTTGAGGCGGGGAAGGAGAAGTTTTCGCTGATTGGTCCGACGGCGGCTTCACTCTCCCTCCCCACCTTCCCTGACTTGTGATTGGTTGGACCGCGCATCCTTCCTTCTGGTTGGCCGGCCGCCGCTAGTAGGCGGGGCCGCGCGGCTGTGGCGGGAATTGTGATGGCGGCGGCGGTGAGGAGGAGGCGGGGGGGAGGAAGGAGGGAAATAGCTGGGGAAGGGGCTGAGGCGAGTGGAAGCGGGAACGAACCGGGCCTGAGGGGAAGAGGGCAGGGGTTCTGAGGTGGAGCAAGGGATTTTAGGCCAGGGGCTGGGAAGAGGT